>JAVJAQ010005468.1:0-33317 GCA_032362365.1 Zygogramma bicolorata
TTAGTTAAGGTAGTACCTTCATTTGGTCGAAATTTATAAAAAAGGCTGAAATACATATAATTGTTAGATTTAGTAATAACACGCATTTTTGCGAAATTTGAGCGAGATTGACCTTTTCGTTACCGAGATAATGATTTCAACATTTGCATGGGCTCTTATGGGAAATCGGAAAATTTGACGCAAAATTGCGTTTTTAGTAAAGAACAAATTTATAGACATGCGCAAAAAACCGATTGTATCAAACTATAGCAAGATTGAAAATTTCGTGCGAAGTTTGAATGCATTTCACCTTCTAGTTATTGAACTATGAGACAGAGAAGTTTACATTATCGCACTCGCCGCAGTACCGAGCCGGACTATGTAGCAACGTCGCACGAGTTGCTCTGTCGAAATGGTTGTCAAGTACTCGGGCGCAACAAGCTAAAGTCCCGTCTCACGCGCAGCTATGTCAAAACTTTTTTCTTTATAATTTGATATTTTATTGGAAATGGAAGGAAAATTGTAAAATACTATTGGGTACTATGAAAAATTATCTTGAATTATAAGAAATCACGATATTAAAAGAATAAATAAAAAGAAATTATAAAGAATCACGAGAAACTTATAAATGATGGGGCATAATAAATTTATGACATTGATGAATGATGAATGAATTAGAAGAATGGCGAATTTGGAAATTTGGGCGTAGTGATAAAAAAAAATTATGTAAACATGTGCGGACGCACTGGGATGTAAACTCGAAGTAATATTTCTACAACGAAATCGATTGAAAGCGATAGGAATTGCAAGAGTCCAATAAAGTGGAATTATACCGTTGAAAAAAGTATTTTTGCAGTAATGTAGAAAAATAATTCAACTTTTTTATTCAACGATTTGCAATACAAAAAGGTTTGGTATTTATATTTAGTTGCACATGTAATTTTTGAAACGATTGCAATCTGGTGCCATAACAAATAAAATTATTAGCAAGGACTTCACAAAATTATTTGGGCAATTATTTCTTGAAATGGAAATTTTCAGCGAAAAAACCAAATCAGGAATAAAGAAAAGAATTATTAAGTGCTCGTTTCTTGAAATGATTAACAAAATTGTCAAGAATTTTTTTCACTTTGATTATTCGCATTTGTCTATTTTCACCCCACAGCATTTCTCTAATGCCATTTTCTCCACTTTCTTGGTAAACATTTTCGAGTTTTTCGTAAGTTATACCTGCTTCAGCAATTCTCTCAATCATTTTTTTCGAAATTTGACCACTCAAAGGCAAGAGAGTTTCGGCTACAATTTTTCTTTTTCTACTTTTTACATCGTTATTGCATATCGTTGAAAAAGTTTGGTAATGTTTGAGTAACTGATCGGAGACAATCAATTTTTCGACCAGTTTCTCCAAAATATCAACGTCAAAATCAGCGTCATGAAAACGATTCCTCGCACAGCAGAGTATGCAGCGTTGCCGGGTCTACGGCTCCATGTAAAAGCATAAGGGGCGCGGTACACTCGGGCGGAAAAGTATACTCGCTGCCGTAGCGCAATAGCAGCGCTTCTTCACTCTCGAGAGGGCGAGAACTTTTGCGCCTGACGGTAGCGCTGGTACTACCTTAATGCCACAATACTAGTTTGCACCCTTTTCAAGTCCTCACACAATGAATTGATCAGTACATGAATATCATCACCCGACTGACCCGACTCAACATTTTTTTGCGTTTCTTCGGATTTATCTCCTTTTCTACCGTCCATTGCTTATTTTCCACTCCTAATGTCTGATAAAATATAAAGTTCAGCGCCTACCTGACGATCCTATTTATATTTTGTGATGGCGTCACCTTCTACAAACAACTATTGCTGTCTCCTTCTCGCTCCCCGCAACTATGAACTACCGGCAATACTCCACTCGTTGACCGTTGACGAAGCTACCGCACTCCTGCTCTCTAAATCTGCTCGTAGCCGCAGCCGCAGCTCTCTCACTCTTTCAAAATGTCTCTGCTTCACCACGTTTTTCGAAACTCCGGTTATCACCTGTACCTATAATCTGCCCAGGTATACATATAGGTACAACCCATATATATAATATAATCTCAACTTCCAAATTTCACTTTCCGATCTATTCGTCGCCTTTGTGCTTGTCTCACGTTGGGGCCAATGTAACACTCTCGAACTCAGTTGGGTAGTGGGTTTGCACATTGACAAATAGACTGAACTGGAGCCACTCAAAATTCCTTTATTTCGTGCTTGCGGAATAAGCAGAACAAAATGCAAGACAATTCACGTTAATTCACATCACTAAAATGCTAAAATATATTCCTAGTTATTCAGCACAATACTACTCTTTTTGTCTACCTGACGAAACTGACTCCCCTTTCAACTGTCTCCCTCTAGCGCGCGTTAACAATATTTTACGATCTATCGACCAATCAAGGGGTCGATCGAATTCGCAGTCGAACTATACCGCGCGGTTGCCACCTATTTCTAGAAGTCTTTAGGCAATCACTTTTAGGACACTACACTCCGCATCGGCCGCATAAGCTCGTTCGATAATCGTCTTTCTTTGAATCAATAAATAGGTTTCTAAAATGTCCATAATTTGAATGGGAATCTCTTTCTCTGTCTTACATACCGATCTAGCTATCATAAGCCCTTGCATTGTTTCTTCACTTTCGATGACTACATTTTTTGAGGTAAGTAATGCATCCTGTTTCATTTGTGCCATACATAAAGTAACGGTTCTAGGAGGTAGTCTTCAATCCTTGTATAAAGAGACTGCCACACTGGAAGCGACTGACTTTTCGGAACCACACGGTATCACTTCTAGAACTATCGTTATTGGCATCAGCTTTCCTTGTCTCCGGTCTATCAGGAATATCTCCATTTACTTCCTTCTCGCTTTTTATACTACTATTTTTGTTCGCTGAACTCTTCTCTGTCTGCTTCTCAGCACTTTCTGTTGAACCCGAACTGGCCAAGTTCTGTCTAGATAGATCTTCGGAAGTCCTCGGTCGTCCTGCGTTATTATTAGCCAAGAGGGCACCCACCCCCTGTGCTTGAGAATTCGTAATCTTGGGTGCTGACCACAAATTCTCTCCTGACTCGATTCGGTCCTTTTTCGGACACATTCTCTAGAGAAATGTCCTCTTCCACCGCAATGAAAACAATTATCAGAAGTAAATTGCATATCTCTCTGTCCTGGGGCCTGTCCTACGTTTCTGCACTCTCTGCCTTGCTGCTTCGTCATGTCCTCTATCAGTTCCTCTCTTTCCGCTGTTTCGGCTGCATCCTGTATTGTTTCGGGCTGAGCGCTCAGGACTCGTTTCCTGACTGGATTTAATAACCCCATAACAAACTGGGTCGTAAGATTGCAGTCGAATTTCTGTTGTAGGACGGCTGCATTTCCAGTGAGCTCATGCGTTTTTAGGGCTATTATCTTTAAACGGGCTAGATACTGTCTACACGACTCTCCATGACGGCATTCCATAAATTGTTTTAAGGCTTCACCTGGAAATTGCAATGTCCCAAACTGTTCCTTGAGTTTTTGTTTTAGCTCTGTCCACGAGTTGTGGTTTTCAGGCTTGGCTCAGATTCCAGGAATTGCTTCGCTAATCCTCGAAGTTTCAATCGGGCAATGGCAACTTTTTGTTTCTCTGTCCAATTAGCAATATGGTTTCCTCGATAGTTTGTAGAAACTCGTTGATGCTAGAGTTTCCATCATAGCTAGAAATAGTATCCAAATTGAAAGTGACAGGAAAAATCAATTCTTTTTGTTTCGTAGTGGTTGTTTCTGGAGGAGTCGACATGTTGGAAATTTTCAAGTCTTCGCTTTATCCGTATCAATCATCAAATTATCAAATTATCACCAAAGAGAAACAAAACAACCCCACACCTGACACCATTGTCGCGCCCCTGGATCCATAAGGGTTGGTTTGATGTTATTTCGAGTGGTCATTATTAGGTTTAACCGAAGTTAAACTTTATGGATCAGAGTGCGAACAGATCTTGATTTGGGTTGAGCTCGTGTTCTCTTGGATGGAAACAATTTGTTCATTGATACAGTTTATAATTCAATTTCAAGCTTATTCATAACAGTATGAAGGGAAACACATCAATCACATTGAACATGAGGTACATTGAGGCATATATACGAGACGACCAATTCAAAACTCAAATCATGCAAGTAATACGATCAATTTGGTACGGCAAAACCTTCAGCAGAGTCATTATCATTATTTCAACTTACACATTGTTTTTGGGGTGGAACGAGCACTCTGGAAACCTGTCACTATTGATTATCTAACTTCTACCTTTGCTACTACTGTTCTGAACTTCATTTTTATTACTAATTGTTCGTACTTCTATCACTCAAGATCTATCTTCTATCTGATCTTGTCTTAATCTCAACTCTATCTGTAATTGTTGCTTCAGAAACTATAATAATTTTTTCGACTTTGAACTGAGATAACTTCAGCTGAAACATATGCTGAATATTAACTGAATATTGAGAGATTCAGTACACTAGAAAGCTGGTCACAAACTAATTAATTACAATAACAATTCATGAGTTTATATAGAAACACTATGACATTGGTAAAGGTAAAGAGATGATTCACGAGAAAAGATCTTACTAGGCTAGATAATTCTCGAGTAGAATACATACTCATCAAAAGATAATTATTGGTCAAAATGCTTATGAGCTGTAACGTTGTAAACATTGAAACAATAGTTGTGAGAGATGAAGTTCGGCAAGAATGCCATGTCAGCAATTACCGGTTTTTATCTATGAGTAAACCGGTGGCTCCAGGGTTGGCTCGGAAATAATGTAACTCAATATATGAAACAGCCGACCGTCTTGGAATGTTACACACATTGAATTTTAACCACAAAAATGAGAACAGAAATAAACTTTGATTTGATATCCAATGTGAAGCGGTAAATTCAAAATCTACAGACTAAATCATTTTTCATTGATAACTAAGAACGATTATATCAATATATAAAAATAGCATGAAACTCTCGGAAAGCAAAAGAAAAACGATTTGAAGCATCTATCACAAATTCTCTTTGTGATAATTGTCGTAATTCCAAGGATTTTTGGAGTTCAGTGAGATCTTTACGACCTAAGAATTATGTTTCTATGTTGGATACAGCTGACTGGGAATCTGTTTATGATATTATGGTGGTCCCAAAAATTATCCGTAACCTGTTTATTATTTGATGTAAAGCACCTCTGCGTACTTGATGAACATATCACAGTATGAATTTGAATATGTCAATTTTTTCAGGCCAGCCTCAACTCACCTACACTGTAGGTTGACGGTCTAACTCCTATCAGAAAACAACTACTCCCCTGGCGTGGTTACTACCTAGTCTACGGGCAGATGACGCAGCAACGGCTATTTTGCTTGTTGTTTGTATCAGCCTAGGTCTAGGGAAGTTACTCTGTTCGAATATGATTTTTAATTATGGGAAGTTATCGACTAATGTTGATGATGGCACTGCCTTGCACTGACGAGAGGCCAAATAGCCCGAAACCGGTCTGCAGGTGTGTCCCGTTCCAATAATTGAAAATTAATCCTGGCAGTTGTATCGCCAAGAGCATATGCGGGAATATCTTCTGTGAAGAATCCTGCGCTAACACCTGTTGGATGTAATCCAATGCCCTTCGTGGTATTAGCCAGGGGAGTAGTTGTTTTCTGATAGGTGTTTTTCCGTCAACCTACAGTGTAGGTGAAATGAGGCTGGCCCGAACAAATTGTTCATTTAGATTATTTGAATGAATGAATAGATTGTTAGCCTGATGGTTTTTATAAATTATGTATATTTCTCCCTCCGCCAATTTACTGTTATTTTTTTGTCAGGATGAAGTGTTCACACATACTTCTTGTTATACAGTCGATGTTTTGAAAAACAATAAATGAATAAATAATAAATATAAATGAATGAAAAGACTCCAATTCCCAGAAAACAAAAATCAAATAATTTATTGCTTAGATTGTCCACAAACATTTATTTCTCAGACTTCGAGAACACTCAACAGTCATATAATTCCACATTGATTACAGACGCAATGTTAACACTTATGCCTTGACAAACATGTTAATAATAGAGACCATAGAATGTGTTGATGCGATTCAGAATATGCGAAAAATAAAAACTGTGGACAGTAAAAAAGACTCACCTTTTTTTTCGGCCAATAGCATACTGACGAACTCCTTATTGGATATCCTCGTCTTGGGGAAGGTAAGGTTTTCAGATAGGAAAGAAACAGGAAATAGACAGGAGATTTGATTGAATAATATTTCGTAATTTTGCCGACCGAAAATAGATTAAATTCTGATTCAATGCGGTGGAATCGAATGTTCCTCAACACTCTCGACTGCTTTAAAGACACTTGGAAAAACTATCACTATCAACTATTATGATAACAAAAATTCTCAGAAAACGGTATTGCACTCAGAGAGAAACGTAACTCAAAATTGGTTCTTCATGGACTTCTTAAACCGCCAACGAAACTTGTGCGAATATATTTTCTTTCCCATTTTTTTTTCAAAAAAATGTCGAAGATGAAACAACAGCAGGAAATGAGTGTATGCTTACTCCATCTATGTTTCGTGAGACAAATTGATGAAATGCAGTGGAGTAGGCGATTTAAAATGAACAAGTGGCTTGCGCATCCAGAATGAACTATGACGATATAAATGTTAGATAGTGAAGTGAATCTAAAGAAAAGATTATTTTTGAAGATGGTCAAAATTGATAATGATGACCATTCTATGAATGAAAGAACTAATTCGAATATTCTCAGTCAAATTTATATTTATCTAAATATGTAAAAAAAGATCGTCCCCTATTCAGAGTTTTTCAAGGTGATTGATATAATGGAAAAATATATCATTGTTATTCATTCCATGAAGTCATTTCATCTTAATGTTTCTCATTCCACATTTTGACGATTTCTTCATCATTCCCACGTTAGTGAGTGTCCTATCATATCATTACTTATACTATTGTATGTTACTTCATATTTTAGTTGTCCTGGAGAAGGTATAGACCGAAAGCTTATCCAATCCATCTTGGCACAGAACTTGGCATAACGTATATGTCCAGCAATCTCTGTGAAGTATACTAAGAAAAAAAATACCTATTATGTGTTCACTGTGTTGAAATTCATTCCTAGAAGTTGTTTTTCTTTCGTCATGGTCTACACTACCAGTGTGCAACTGGAAAAGTATCTCAGTTTGTGCTAAGATGGATTGGATAAGCTGTAGCTTTGAGTCCTAAATTTGTCCGAGGGTGACAACTGAATTTTCGAAGCTTGCGGGCAATCTGAAGTGGACAACCGGACGTTTCTTTTTGATTTTTTTCATTTTTCTTCTTCGCAGTTTCGGCAATACACTAGCTCGAAAGCTTTTACTTCATATTTATTAAATCTGTCTCTTGCAGCAGGATTTTGAAGGCTTTTGCTGACTTTGCTCATATGTCCCAAAATATTATCCCAGAAAACTGTATATATGGCTGTTTCTAACCTTCAGCTTATCTTACCTCTAGCGCAGTCGAGGGGGTATTCAAAATATAACCCAGAGAAGACGTGCAAAAGTAAAACTTATACCGCGTTTTTAAAAACAAGACGCAACTTTATTTTCAACGATAAACATCAAAAATAAACCATAACATAAGCTTTAGGGATTGATAATCATTTGCAAACAGTACTTAGTGTAATCCAGTATCTACAAGTTTCAATTCAAAAAAAAATTATCTTGTTATAAGTACCTACAATGCCATTTACATTTAGCTCAGAGAAATACGTTGACATGCTGCTGGTTAATGGCGAATGTAAGAAAAATGCTCGACGAGCGGTCAGGTTTATATTGAGAACGTTTTCCTCAACGTCGTTAGGTATCACATATGGTGTTTCCTAGATTGTAGCCCGATAGCCAGCTGCTATTGTTTTATGACCAAAACAAAGAAAACAAAAATATCGCATTATGGTTCATTTGGTATTGCTAATAAACGAAGTGACCTTCAGCTTGCTCTTTTGCGGTGGGTGTAGCCGTGGCAGCTACCCACACACGTATAATTATATTACAAAACAAAAATTTGAAGGAAGCTGAGAATTGGTTTATAGGTTCATAACTATCTAAATGAACGAAAAAAAAGTATTCAGCTCACTTTTTGGTGGTTGTACATCAACTTCACATCTGAACATGAGAAAATATGCGTTTACTAAATTTATACTAAACTGAAATTTGGAGAAATGATAGTCGACTTCAACAGTTTCACGAAAGAAATAGTCCGCCGAGTTTTCCGCGGCAGAAAAGTGCTCAGCTGACCACTGAAAGATACGGCGTATCACTATGCGCGTGGACGTGTAGCATTCTTCACTGCATCAATTGAGCACTTTTCCACTGCGAAAAGCTCAGCGCACTATATTTTAGAATGACTGTTACAGATTCGAAGTAGCAAGACGACCCGATTTCTTATAGTTTTCTGGAACAATACAGTTCCAAGAGGCATTCTCGTAATTACAGGTTTTTCGACTCAATGTGCATGGATGACATTCCCACTAAAGCCAGTCAAAAAAAAATCACAGGACCTGTTTTGCAAAATAAAATCAGGCCAATCCCTTTGTTATTCTCTTCTGAAATTGTGGGTGAGGTAGTAAGATGGAAGCCTAATATTTTGGAATTAATGTGTGTAGCCAGCATGTTTTTGGATAGTTATTTTTTTTGTTATAAACAAGTATGTGTTAATTTCGATGCCGTTGCTATCATTCTCTAGGTTTCATAAATAGTCACCACTATTATTTGATACTCTTTTTGAAAAAAACTCTTCAGCTGTTCGGTGAAAAAGAGCCCCATATTTTCTTTAGGTTGAGAAAGATGAAATCATCAATCTTCTAGAACCTATTTCACAACCATTGATGTTTTCATTGCGGCTATCAATTTGTAGAATTGAGGGGGAATGGGTAGTTTGGGCAAGATCTCGTAATTTCTTCTTATTTTTAATAGTTCCTGATTGAAATAGGTTGCTCTACAGGTAATGAACTCAAGTGCTACCTAGTTGACATTCAATTATAACAGCAAAATAACGAAAATTTGTTTCTACTGCCGAGATATTGATAAAAAAAATTGGTCTCGGATGTGATTGATAATAATCCGTAATGGTATTGAAATAAATTCCATACCACATAACAGAAAACAGATACGAAATGGAATGACTCTCATATTCCTCTTTGATGCACGAACCACAGAATATAGTGAATTATGTTATTGGGAGAGTTTTGGGGCAAGCCTGTACGAGTAAGAAAACAGAACATCCTCAAAGAGAAGATCGAAAACCAAAAAAAAAATCGATAAGGCGAATCTATATACTCAAAATATACAGTTTCATAGTTAATTATTTATTATCATATATGTATCAATTCGAAACATAATAGAACTACTCACAAGTTTACATAATTAGGTTTCAGGGTATAGCTCAGAAAAAGTTGAATCGGAGGGTGTAAACTCCTTGGTCCTTGAAACATCCAAATCTGTTTTTTCTTCAATGAAAATGACAATATTCACTTATTTTCCTACATGTCCAAACACATTAACAGTTCGACAATTCAATTTCACATGATCTACAAACAGAAGTTGTCGGAGATCACCATTGTGGTGTCCATATAGAAAGAAGCTGCTTCGAAATTTTTCCATTTGGGTGATTGCTATATTCAACCACTAATTGAATTTATACATTTAAGATGTATATTGATAAATTATTCACCACCATCATCATTAGGATGTGATAGTGAGGATGGCATGTTTGGGTTTCAATTTCAACCTCTTCAATTCCTGTAAAGATATTTCAGTACTATAAATATTGTCTGTCCTCTTCAGTAGGAGAGGTTGTTTCAGTTTTCCATCTTTGAACTTTAACTCACAGAAAAATCTCCTTTCTTTCGGACCACAGAACTTAGCCTGCCACAATACAGTTTCATCAGAATATCGAACGAAACAGTAGAATATACCCTTATCCTCGTTAACAAGAAACGCCTCAGGTATATTTTGAAACACAACGATGAAAGATTCAAGCATTCTCGTACTACCGTGGATGAGTTTCAGATGCTTACACATATGCTTGAATTGACCTTCGGTCCCACATCCATCCATTGGACATTTATATTCGCAAAAAACGCAGTTGATTTCGTGATTACTCAGTTCGGTGTAAACATGTTTCTCTGGACAGCCCAATGCTTTGTATCTACAGGGGAGGAGAAATTTTGTGAAATTCTCTTCAAGTTCTGTGTTACGCCTAAACGTAACATTTTCAGTACAGAAACTGCATTTTTCGAGTTGACATTCGGAACAAAAGTTTCGACCGCAGGGGCACAAATATATTGGTGGTCCAAGAGTTATGCCGCAATTGCTACAGTTAACAGAACAGTCATTTTCGTTGATAGCGCCCAAACTGACAGTACTTTTGCATCTCTTAATATTCCTTCTCTTGTAATCTTCAAGGTTAATTGTTTTCGATCGAGATAATGAGACTTCGATACCAGATCTAGTAGGCACTCTGGTACCATCAGCTGAACCGTTCACTTCATTTTTAACGCCTGTGCGTTGTCTGCTGAGTGGTAAACGCAAACATTTTTCGTTCACATCATCAGTCTGACAAGTCTCTGTCAAAAAAACTTCATCATCTGAATTTATCTCAGTTTCCAATCGAAATATATTCAATGTACATTGCAGACATTTCGCATGCCCCAGATCTTCAATTGTATTCAGATCAATACTTAAGCAACCTTGTTCTTTAACAACAGTACAAGGAGATGGACATAATTTGTAGTTGATCCTCAGAACTATATTATACGACAAAGCACCAGCAATCCTAGAGGGGCCCAGATATCTCAGGAAGATGCTGAGTATATTGTTTGATATTCTGATTTGAGCAAGATATATCTCTTCTTCGATGAAAAATAGCCGGTTTTCCGATGCTACATTGATATCGATATCGAAGGAATCGTTGAAATGTAATAGGTCGTCGTGTTCTTGTTCGAAGTGTGGTAGAATGTCTTCCGCATTACCTTCCCAGGAACAGGCATACTTTTTATCAGATGGACAGAGATAGATGATCATAGCTGAAAAAAAGTGAAAACGTTAGTTACTCGTTTGAACTGAAAACAATGGCTATTTATTGGTTATATAAAGTTTCAAACAGAGAAAGAAACAACCTTGTAAGATGTTATTAGTCAGACATTAATTAAAAATCGATAATCACTCTCTGGACATTAGTCAAATGATTTATATTTGATTAATCGGCGTGAAGATGGCCACAACTTTCTATCCACGAGTTTGTCGCATCGCGCTGCCGGACTCGACGGCCAGAGGCTCCCAAAAAGTAGTATGAACACGTGGATGGTCCATGGGTTTGCCTACGTATCGAATTGTTTTCATCCCATCGTATATGTGGAACTAAGGAAAAATGTAAAAGTACCCGTGGATGGGAATTTACCCACTTCAATTCAGGAAGTATCTCGTTCTACCCACATTTCGTTCTGCCCACAGTCACCGAACATACCCGATTGATTCAACTTTTGCAAAATTCATCCTCTTTGTCGATAGGCCCCCAATGAATGTCTTAGGCTGAGTCAGGTTAGTTAGGTTTGGTTAGATTGGGTTAATAAAAAATTGCAGAATATTCGGTGAATTTCACGAAAGGCATCATTCGGGTATATTCGGAGACTGTGGGCAGAACGAAATGTGGGTAGAACGCAACGCACCCCCAATTCATAGAAAATTTGAGACTCTTCATATCTCATTGGAATGTCTCGTGGATAGGACTCTTTCAAGACGATTCTGTACTTCTTGATTTGCTGAATAAAACTGACGTGTCGAATGATTATGTCAGGAAGTCATTAACCCCCACTACTACTTTGAAAAAATTCCAAATAAATGTTTATCTCATTCAAAACTATCGTGGATGAATTTTTTCGAAACGATTTTGTACTTATCGATGTGCTGAATGGGACCTACATGTCGAATGATTTTATCGGTCTGTCTCTAACCCCCACTCTTAGTTCCAGAGAATTCAGAATGATATTTCATATTGCCACAATGGATTATTCATCTGATGAAGAACTTCCACAAGAAATCGTGCAAGCAGGTACATATGCGAACTTTGAGTTATTGCCAACGAAATCTAAACAAAGGTATGAGAAGCAATAGACGAGTTTTATTGAATGGTGCAACAATAAAAAAGTGAATACACCAAATAAAGAAGAAGTATTCTTGGCTTATTTTCTAGAAATGTCTAAAACATGGAAGCCGAACACTTTATGGGCAAGATATTCAATGTTGAAAAGAGTATTCAAAGTAAAGCAAAATTTGGATATTAGCAAATGTTACAAAATAATTGCATTCATTAAAAGACAGAATGTCGGTTTTCGACCGAAAAAGACCAAAATCTTCACTCAAGAAGACGTTTCAAAATTTATGACTGAAGCACCCGATGACTTATACCTCATGATTAAGTTAGTAGCAATTTTTGGATTAGCTGGTGCTTGCAGACGAGAAGAGTTGACAAAACTCACCATTGACGACATAGACGACAAAGAAAACCTGATAATTGTTAATATCAAGGATTCCAAAAATCATTCCTCTAGATCCTTCGTGATATCTGAAGAAGCAAATGATGGTTATTCTTTGAACGTATACAGAAATTATGTACATTTACGTCCAAAAGAGACTCCTCACCGTCGTTTATTCTTGTATTACAAAAGTGGAAAATGTACTGTGCAATGTGTAGGAATCAATACCATAGGAAAGATACCCTCCGAAATAGCAGTATATCTGCGCCTTCAAAATCCAGAGCTTTACACTGGTCACAGCTTCAGGCGTTCCTCAGCCACTTTACTTGCTGACTGTGGTGTGGGTATAACTAATATCAAACGCCTAGGAGGATGGAAATCGACTTCAGTTGCAGAGGGGTATTTAGAAGACTCCACCAATCGAAAAAAAGAAATGTCCAACAAAATTCTCAATTTGAACACTACATCGTCTTCCGGGTGCATTTTAGAACCATCCACGTCTATATCGATCGGCGACGATTTGATGCCTGTGCCTGCACATTCGATTTCTTTCGATCATGTATTGCCCGAGTTACCTTCTTCTTCAGGAAATCAGCCGTCTTCAAACAATATGCTGGCTTCCGCTATAAATTTACATAATGCATCAAATTGTACATTTACAATAAATATTACGAATAATTAGTGGATAGAAAATGTTACTCTTGTTAGTTGTTTCCATTTGCACGATAAATAATTGAAAAAATGAATTTGTTTCCTACGCTTGTAGAAAAAATATTGTTCCTAACTCATGCGGAAAGTGTCTTTCCCGCACTCGACTGATTACCCGAACTCCGCTTCGCGTCGTTCGGATTAACGGCAGTCGCGTGCGGGAAAGAATCACTTTCCATACTTGTTAGGAAAATTACTATTTCATCAATGTTGTAAAATATCGAATATTGCTTGGCAATTGTCACTTATAATGTCATTTTGGCAATCTCCTGGAATAATATAGACTTGCGTGGTATTCGGTAAAAAAAGGACCGCAATTTTCTTATGGAACATGGCTTTCGGCTATATCTATATGAATGTATGTTTTCAACATAGTGCAGAAGTCTTCCTGGGCTCAAACTCCACAAATCATTCACTGGGTCACTACAGAACCCAGAAGCCTCCGCCCGCAATTTTCTCAAGGAAAATGGTTTTCGGGTAATTTCACTGAGATTTGGCATAGAGGTAGTTCTCAACATGACAATCATAAGTCTCCTTGGGCCTACACTCCGGAAATCATTTCCTGATCTACCGCGGAACCCAGAAACCTCCGGTGTTAGCGTAATTGATCTCTAGGAAAAGTTTCATTGATTCTTTTGCTTAGTATTTTGCATTTTGCTTGATGAAGCTATTCTATAGCGAAACACCTGTCGCGGTTTTGAAAACCTTTTGTGGGTGAAAGTTCTACATATTACTGTATATTCTCAACCCAGTTGGGAAATCCTTACATTCCCGGATGATTGTGAAGTCAAGTAGTAAGCGTAAGAGGAATGGTCAGTGGGATTCAATTAGATTGCCAACAACTCGTACATTTTCCTGTACTTGACTTGAATAACTTGGGAGATATGGATGTAAGATCTCATCAAGTTCGCCTCCCTCATATATTCAGGACAAACTAATAAGAGATGAAGATGAGCAATTAAAACTCAACTGCAACCTCTAGGGCGTGAAGATGAACCATATATATCTTAATCGGACACGCTTGTGAATTTCAAAATGACCATTTTTTTTATATTGTAATAATGGCCGCGAGTCTGCATCACATCCGAACCGTCAGATTATTATATAAGAGCTTTTTTTTTAGGTTCACTTAGCATCCCTCTAGAAAATCTGACGCGTTCGAGAATTTTTTTTTTCATTTTCAACTCTTACGTACGAGCACCCCCATCATGAAAACAATCAGATTAACATACGTACATTTTTGAGAATATGTAGGACCTAGATGATATCAATATCTGATGCGCTCGAGAATGTCCAGGCAATATTTTTTTTCATTTTTGAAAATCTATAGCCACTCCCCCCACCGATGAAAAGGTATACATTACATAATATTTTTTTTTATAATCTAAGCTTCGCAACCCAATAGACCTCTTTGACGCTCGAGTAAATCCCGATTTAGCATCGTGGGCTCTCCTACTACAGAGTTTCAATTGTTTTAGTAAAATATTTTTTGATTTTTCGACTGATTCAGCTGCTCCTCCTGCCGACCTGGATATTGCTTCTAAATTAGATTTCGAAAAAGTTTACCACAAGTGAAGTCCCGGACTAAATGTTTTCCGCAACTCCAAGGAATGAGCGACATTTCGCCAGGATGTTTTCCATCCTCACAAAAGATTCCTGAAGGAATCTCAGCTGTTGATAGAGCCCGTTTGATGATATCATTCAAGGTGGAGTGTCTAGAATCTAGAAGAATTTCCCGAACTGAATCTGCAACTCAATCCATGGAGACCCATAAACATAAGCACCACATCTGCATTTATGATTCACACAAAGCGAGCAGCCCAAGCGAACTCCAACTGATATCCTGAAACACTCATCGTCTAGTAATGTTCCAAGTGAAGAAATAGATTTTTTTTACTCAGAGCCTTGAGTCAAGGCATATCAATAGGAAAGTTCTTTGCTGAGTCAAGGAGTTGCTTTGATGTGAAACTTATTTGAGAGCCATTTCTCCTCATATTCAGAATAAATGAATCTTTCATGTCAGAAAACATAGAAGGAATATAAGAAAGCTGGTAAGGCGAGAAAAGAAACACTTCTGATTCCCAATCCACCTATGCTAACAGGAAGAGTTGCCTGATTCCAAGCATTTCCATCGAAATTTTTATTATAAATAACTTCAAAAATCTTACGTACTAACTGGGCAAAAATATGTAGTTTTTTTGGGGATTGCAAGGTTGGATCCATCTCAGTATATACATCCGTTTCAGCATCACCATACAACTTTTAAGAAGAAAATATCCAATATGTGAAGGGAAAGAATAAATGCGAGATACTGCTAAATTTAGACAATCATTTTTTTTTCATTCAAGCAAGGTGAACACCTTGATGAAGACAGTAGTGTGCCGATTAGTGACCAATTAGTTCTAGCAACAATTTTCAAACCAGGAGCGCATCTTTTGAATTCGAGTAAAACTTCTTTCTTCAATGATTTCAAATGAAGCAATTCGCATTTGTTGAAATTGAGTTCCGGATCGATCTTCTCAGAGGTAGAAATAACATTTTTGAACTGCTCCAAAACTTCAAATGTGTTACCTACCACTTATAGATCCATCATCCAAATAACACTTGAAATCATATCATATAGACTTTGCTAAGTCATTAATTCACAGAAGACAAGGTAACTTTTCGCTTACATTTTCATTGCCCTCGCTGACATTTTCATTACCCTCGCTTTCTAAACTGACGTCTTATGGTTTGCCTCCTAAGTTGTGTGCTTTGTTGATGATTTTCTACTCTAATTTATCTCTGGGTTGTATGGAAGCATCGTCTGATATTCTCCCAATAAATGCAGGTGTTCCACAGGGTTCAATTTTTTTATATCAAGATTCACACGGAAGGAAAGCCCTGTAATGTTCGAAGAATACCGCGTGAATCAAGGGACAGGAGATACGAATTAAGATTCACTTTGAATTTTTGAAGTTTGAAAGACTCAGGAAAAACCTCTTTTGGCAAGGAGTTCCAATTGTCAGCTGTTCAATTAAAAAAAGATCCCTGACCAAATTCACAACAAAGGGGTTGGTATTCTGTACTCGTCGAGTCATCCGTGTAGATATTGCCAAGGGTGGAAGATTGATAGCAATTCAGAGAAGCACCGACCGGGTAAATATCTATAGAAGAGAGACAAGTCTCCGACCCTTCTACGATGATCCAATGAGTGAGCGAGTCTGTGAGCGAAGAATCACCAACAAGACGGATTGCCTTTATCTGAATAGAATCGAGAAGCCTCAATGAATGTTTTGGTGCCGAACTCCACACATGAGAACTGTATTCCAAGACAGGTCGTATCTGAGCCTTGTAGTGAAGTATTCCTTCGCATGAAACAGAAAACCAAGTTTCTGGGTAGCACCTTCAGCGATCGATCTCACATGCTTTTCCCATGAGAGATTATTATTGATCGCAATTCCTAGCATCGAGATACTTGACTTTGTAGATATAGTTACACCTGAATACTAGATGATGATAGATCGGCTTTTCTTGAGAAAGATATGCCTGGGTTTTCGTAGCATTAAATTCTACTAAGTTTATGTTACCATATTCTATTATTCTTACCAAGTCGTCGTTGATTTTATTGACGTGAATGTTTCTTTTAATTTTTGTTTCTCGAGCTGGTATGGGGACTCAGGAAGAGAAACTGGTATGAAGAGTACTGTCGTCTGCAAAACTATGTATTGAACAAGATGTTTTCTCGAGCTAATCATTGATATGAAGCAGAAACAAAGTGAGCGCCAGAACTGAACCCTGTGGAACAACTACATTTACTGGGAGAATATCACATGATACTCCATCAACAACCAGATATAAAGACCTATCAGACAAGAAACTCTTCAACAAAGCACACCCAACTAAGGAGGCAAACCATAAGACGGCAGTTTAGAAAGGAGATCCCGATGCCAAACTCGATCAAACGCTTTTGAAATATCGAGTGCAACAGCTATCATTTCTTCGAATTTCCCGATTGAATGCTGCCAAATATGAAAAACATAAGCCAATGATTCACTGGTTGATCTTTGATGACGAAATCCGTATTGTCGATCATTAATTATTCCTGATATCTCTAGATATTTGATGATCTTCATATTGATTGATTTTTCCATGACTTTGGAAATAATGGAAAGAAATGCAATTGGTCTATAATTACAAGGTGAAGTTTTTTCCCCTTTTTCAGGAACTGGCTGAACTCTTGCTGTCCTCCAGGACTTAGTAAAACCTCCAAGTTATATGAAAGGTTGAATTATTCGCAAAGTACTGGTATCAATTCGGAGGCACATGCTTTCAGAGCAATTGCTGGGATTCCATCAGATCCGCAAGCCTTATTCGCTTTCAGGTCCATTTAAATATTCCTTATATTTTGTTGGTGACTGCGATTGAATGCCGTTTGTTTGGATGTGACAGCCTTAGAGCAGCTTCTGCTGAACGATGGTTTCTCAGACTGTGGTCTCTTTGTACTACTTGGAATAAATGTCTCCATCCCCAGAATAATGGTAACAAAGATTTCTTGAGCACACGGAGTGGGATCACCAGATGAAAAACAGACCCTTCTCCAAGGAAAATCAGAGAAAAACATTCGAAGACCGTCCCAGTCTGCTCATTGGTAATGCCAGACCCTTTGTTTCTGCTTCATATCAATGATTTGCTACATTGTTTTGTGGACAGCAGTACTCTTCATACTGGTTTCTCTTCCAGAGTTCCCAAACCAGCACTAGAAACAAACATTCAGAGAAACATTCACCTCAATAGAATTAACGATCACTTAGCAAAAATGATAAAATGGGGTAACAAGTATCTCGATGCTGGGAATTACGATCAGTAATAATCTCTCACGGAAAAAACATGTGAGATCGACAGCTGAAGGTGCTTCCCAGAAGCTTGGATTTCTATTTCGCGCGAAGAAATATTTCACTTCTCGTCAGCTTCTAATGTTCTACAAGATTCAGATACGACCTGACTTGGAATATAGTCCTCATGTAGGAAGCTCAGCACCAAACATTCATTGAAGCTTCTTGATTCTATTCAGATGAAGGTAATCCGTCTTGTTGGTGATTTTTCACTCATAGACTCGCTCACTTCGTTGGAGAATCATGGAAGGGTCGGAGACTTGCCTGTCTTCTGTAGCTATTTTCACGGTCGGTACTCTTCTGAATTGTCATCAATCGTTCCACCGTTGGCAGTATCTACACGGATGACCCGACGGGTACAGAATTCCCATCCCTTTGTTGTGAGCTTGGAGACCTGTCGAACACGCGGTGTTCTTCGAACATTACAGGGCTTCCCTTTCGTGTGAATCTGCATATAAAAATAATCCATCGAATTACGAATGACCTTGTATCATAGGAAAAAAAACTGTACTTTCCTCACAACTAGTGTTTCGAAGAACTGCACAAAATGTAAACTGCACTGTCACCTAATTTTCTTGAGCGCGTTAGCGCTACTGATGATTCCTCATGAGAAACGGATGACCCATATAAAAAATATATAGCATATAAGAATCACAAGTACTCACCAAGGCAGTTAATAGTACTGAGTTCACTCCCACTTGTTTTTGTTGTGAATTTTTTGTGAATAATCTGGAGGTACGACGAATTCGATTTCACCTGAGAGATTATTTTTATCACTAGCGATAAGGTTAATTGGGTGTCTATTTGGTGAGTGGAACATACTGCAAAAATTGTTTTGCAACGGTTTATCAACTGATAACGTGAGACCCATTATATGAGCTCCTGATAGTAAAATGTAAAATACAGAATGATTCACGTGTACTAGTTTAGCGGTTTAGGATTGTCGTTTTGATTATATAACTATATTATATAGAAATGATGGCAACAGAAGAAGTAAAATGTCATCAAAGAGCAACATTTCTCAAAAGTTGTCATCTTAGCTTTGGCAAATTACGTGAGAAGGAACTCTATAGCATTTAGGCCTCTGTAGGTATCCGAGATAGGTACCATACTCAGTGATTCACCAGGTAGTAGACCATCTCGCATATTGTTATTTCTTTTGTATGTGTAGACTTGGGGGAGTCTATATTCAAACATGATGTAACGTGAAAATGTTTCCATTTTTCGTTACTTAAATTTCAATGCTATAAAACTTTCATATTGTTACCTGGAGACAAAAAGTAAGGAAATCTGTAAGTTTTCTCACATTGGGGATCCCAAGTTCCTTCGTTCACATCAACAGACTCCAAGCCTGAACTGGTATATCTAAAGAGTCCATGCCTGAAATATACGGTATGGAAACCTTAGATTAACCATCCCCTCAAGATGGATAACGGCAATACCCACAACATGGAGAATCAGGAGAATGTCTGTCCAGAGAATAAACATAATTTGCGGTAGAGGGGCGCGGTGCTGTATTTGTAAACAAGAACCATGGGCGGCGGACACTTTGAATGAAATTGGGTGCAAATGTTTTCAAATTTCAATTGCCACAAAAATATTTTTTTGGCTAATGTGTTCGAAAGCTCTTTTTTTAACTTGCTTTTCAGGTTAGATCAGTAAAATTAAGTGAACCAATTATAGCGTTGATTAAGAACGGTTAGAATCGGTTTGTAATCGGTAACATGTGCTGGAACAAACCCTCAGAGGAATGACAATAAACTTTATTAAATATTAGCAGCATAATTGAAATAGAAACTAAGACATTTGGAGGAAGAAATGATACAGGAAATCAAATATACATGTGTTTATCGTTAAGCTGAATCATAAAAATGGTAAAATATGCTCATGAAAATGATAAATGCATCAGTTCATTATGACTGATCTGCTCGATAATTTTCCAGAAATTTGTGGATAAAACGAGTCAATTTTTTCGAATAGAAATAGACAAAAACATTTAGTACCGAAACTTCTGAATCAAATAAATAAGTGGGGAGCTACTTTTTTCTGTAGTTCATTAGAGGTAAGAGGTAGAAATTCGGCAAAAATTAATATACAATAAATACAGATGAAAATGTCTATCTTCAACTCCAATACTGTTCATTCAATTGATCACAGTTTTTTCGTTTCATGATGAATTCTTATTGTGAAATATGTATTCAATATTACCCAGGAAACACCAAGCGGTAACAGTTCCTATGGAAGTAACTTTGTGACTTAGAGCTCACATGCGAATTCCTAGATAGCTTGTCCTGTCCGCATTTGCTGCCAAATGTCCTCTACATTTGGTTGAAACGTAAAATAACTGAGTCGATCTCAAAGGCATTCTAAAATGTAATATTCATGTGCAATCACTGATAGATGTCTTATTGTCTTCCCCTATGGAATTGTCAGTGCAATAGATGTTTTGAACTTCTTTGCTAATAACTTATTTTTTATCTATGAGTGCTCACATCAACACTTCCTATGTAAATTTGAATATTGCATAATCGGATAATCGAATTTCGTTTTCTTTGTGAAATTATTTTATATTAGACTTCTTTATTGTGATATCTAGTTTAACATATTTTTTGACAGTTATCAATCACCGAAACACCAAACTGATATCACTCCCATTCAACGCACACCCAAGTTGCCATTTTTAGAAGAAAAAAATGATGCCCCTCTTCCGAAGATACTAATTGATAAGCTAAGGGCGGGTCGACTACGAGTGATTTCGTAGATATTGCTTTACATTTTTCTATTTATTAGTTTCCAACCTCTAGAAATGAGGAAAGCATATGATAAAATGAAATATAATTCAACATAGTATTGAGACAAAACAAAAAGTGAAAATAAACACTCCATTCATATATTAGGTGTTTAGATTCATTTCCTCATCTGCTTTTCCTTCAATGATCTGAAATTTTTCGGCTTGCTACTTTGTCCCACAGCATCTGAAAAACAAAAGAATATCAACTTAATGATTTTTACTGATGCCAAGTGCTTCGAGCCACACCTTTCTTCTTACATCGTTTGGAATTCTGAAATAATAGATAAATTATTTCGAGGAATCATTTTTCGGCTTTTTTTCTCTCCGAAGTAGAATCAAATTCCTAATTAATTGAATAAGTTATTGGTAAAAAAATGTTCACTCTGAATTTCTGCCAATTGAAATGTAATGTGATATATTTTTTTTTCAACTGCTATTCACAATACATCTACTTATATTTGAAAGAAAATGGTAGAACTCGCGCATTACGAGCAACTGAACACAAATCGAAAGTGAAAACTTGGCACTCTTCCTTGGTTCGGAAGTTATAACCTGTAAAGTATACGAGAAGGTGCTTAATCCACCCTTTCTTGTCTGTTGATAAGACCAGAATATATAATTTTAGGCACCAGATCCACTTTACACCTGATTTCGGATGAGTCCAGCTCTAAATAGGTACATGTACAGCATTTTAACTGTTAAAAAGTCTTAGAAGTGGCAATAACAGACTTTTACCCTCGTTCCACCCCCGTCAATAATCTTTTCCGCAAATATACATATCCTTCACGAAAAACTCGATTAGTTTTGTGAAGTTTTCAACTTAAGCTGATAGACAGGAGAAACGCTAATTTTTATTAAATAAAATTGTCAGAAATTTTAAATTGAATTTTGTCGTCGGGAATGGGAATATTTATAAAAAAAATGATCGAAGAGGGTGAAATGAGAAGTAGAGCAGACCCAACGACTCAAAACGTGTATTCCGAGAAAGTTTGGTTACCTACCTATATTGTGTAAAAAATAAAGTAGATTATGCCTCATTTCGTACCTCTGAAAGGTTATAACTCCCCTTTGAAGGAAGAGCGTTCATGTTTTGACCCAGATTCGTGTTTAGTTGTTTGAAACGCCTATGTTTTGTGTTTACTCACTGATGTTATGATATCCCACCACTCTTCTTGTCCGATTTTTGGCAGATCAGGCATTTGTGATTCATTTTTCTTGCACACGAAAATGAAAACTAATGCGGGCCATACACGATGCAATATATCGTTGAACAAGTTGCACGACAAATTGCAGAGACAATTGGAACGACAAGTTGGAAACAGTTTTGTCCACACACGTGTAGATTAGTTGATGATCTGTAGTACAACACATTGGTGTTCAGTTCAGTTTTCGTGATGGCGCCTATGATATCAAAAAAAAAGATATCAGCTTCACTTGTTATTCTACCGGATGAAAAAACAAAGAAACAGAAGAAAAGAACCAAATGATGCAAGGATTGGTTAATGAAACGATACTTGTTTTCACATATGAAATTGATAAAACACTTACGGGTTCATGAACCTGCAGACTTCCGAAATTACTCAAGAATGGACGACAATACGTTTTAATTACTTCTGAATGCTGTTCTCATATTATTAATTTTCTTTTTTAAAATTTCCACAGTTGCGTTTGTGTTAATTTGTTTAAATTTTTCCAAAAGGATCCCGTAAGCAGCATTTCGTTTATGTTTGTTAGCATAATCTTTTGATTTCACTTCCCACAAACAAGGACGTTCATGGTATATGTCAATAAATTCTTCCCAAAATCTTTCGTTCTTTTCCATGATCGCAAACTTCAAACTGAAATCGAACATTCAATTGATGAATGCACCTACACGTTCAAACTTGTCGTACGCAGCACTCAATTGTACAACAGATTTTTGTGCATGTCAAACTTCCGTACGATTCGACGCGGTCGTACTGCAGGTTGGACTACAACGCCACTAACGTTGCAATTATCGTTTAAACGGTCTCATCAACTAAAATTGTACAACTGGTTGTACGATAGATTGTATCGTGTATGGGCCGTCTAACTTCGAAAATCAATTGGAACAGTAATTAAACACACAACAACACCCAATAACTTCCACCAAATACCAATGTAAACAACATGAATGCTGGACTGGGAATCAATACTCGGACCGCTTCGCAAGTTTCCGCTCCCTTTCGATGGTCGTCAATTTGAATTCAACCAATCATCTCTCGTGGTATACAAAATAAGAAATGTGAACATTCTCCATCTCATTATGCGGACGTTTTCTCACTCTACGTTATATATCTTGGGAAGATGGTTAATCTAAGATGGAAATCAACAGTGAAAATGCTCAGTTACTTTTTTACCGTTTAATATTAGATTTTAGATACCAATTTTTAATTTCACTGTGGATGGTAATACGGTTGTGAATTTTGTTGTAGGCCTACAACGGGATGTTCAATGAATTATAGTAGTTTTCACAATAAATGGTATTGACTGAAGGATTATAATAAAACCAATTAGACCCTTAAGTTGTAATATCCGAGATGCACATCATAAATGTAAAAGGACCGGATTCAGGTAATTTTGTTTCTCAGAGAAGGATTGTAGAGGATTACAGCTTACACTTCTTGTTCATTTTAGTCTTTGTATTTCATTGGAAGTGTTCACTTGTGTTACGGCGTGCAATAATTTAATAACATTTATTTGTTATTACAGACATTAATAGCAAAGATTTTATACCCCAACGTACAGAATAGGCATTATGTGGCGTCCGTGGATAAAAAGTAATAGTGCTTCTTCCAGTGGTTCGTTGAAGAAGAATCACTTATCTTGTGACGCGAAAATCATTATAAAAAATGTGTATAGTTCCTTACTTCAGCAAGGATATAACGCGGGTGCTGCAGCAAAAGTAACCAGTAATTTGACGAAGGTACCACTTACTTCGGTTAGACGAATTGTTGAAAATTCCATGGAATCAAGAAAAAAGCGTAAAGATTCCGGTGTCACAAAAAGTCTAGACGACTGGGAAAAAGATTTGATAAGGCGAAAAATCTACACTATGTACGATGAGCAGCGTGTCCCTACAATCAAAAGTCTGAAACAGCGGCTCATCAATGACGAAACCCACATCAACTGTGGCCTCACTACTCTTTGGCGAGCTCTGTCTGCAATTGGCTTCAAATATCGCAAAATTGACAAGAGACAAGTAATAATGGAATCCACACGTTTAATAAACTGGCGTTCTGAATATATAACGTCAATAAGAAAATACCGGTCTGAAAATCGGCTAATACTCTACCTCGACGAGATGTGGTTTGACACGCATGACACTCCTTCCAAAGGATGGTCTGATTCCTCTGATAAGTGTAAAACAAAAGCACCATCAAATAAAGGGAAGAGAATCACAGTATTACACGCAGGATCAGAAAATGGTTGGATCCCAAACGCTAAGTGGCTTTCTGCTAAAAATATTATGGACTCTTGTGTTGATTATCACGAAGATACGACAGCAGAGCTTTTTGAAGATTGGTTTAAAAATTGTCTGTTACCCAATATTCCGCCAAACAGCGTTATAGTAATGGACAACGCAAGCTATCATAGTCGACAATTGCAGAAAATTCCTGGCTCAAAGAATACGAAATTGGAGATTCAAAACTTCATGGCTGCAAATGACATATATTTTGAGGAAAATTATACAAAAAAAGAACTTCAACAAGTGCTGCAGTCATTTCCTTTAGAAAAAAACGTATGTTTGTGATACAATTGCAGAAGAATTGGGACATACTGTGTTACGACTACCTCCCTACTACTGCGTGTTCAATCCCATAGAGCTTATGTGGCACCAACTTAAATCGAGCGTGCGCGGAAAAAATATTTCTCCGACTTTAAGTGGTAGCGTGGTAGAATTAATTAGGAACTGTATGAATGACATTCCTACCGAGAGTTGGAAAAGTTCTGTTAGTCATGTTATAAATGTTGAACACTCGTACCTTTCTGTAAAATCAATTGCGCCAATTATAATTAATTTAGATGAGGATAGCGATAGCGACACTGAACTAAATATAGAATAGAATTGTAACATTTAAATAAATTACTTGTATATCTCCTACATTATGCAAAATACCGGTCTGAAAATCGGCTAATACTCTACCTCGACGAGACGTGGTTTGACACGCATGACACCCCTTCCAAAGGATGGTCTGATTCCTCTGATAAGTGTAAAACAAAAGCACCATCGAATAAAGGGAAGAGAATCACAATATTACACGCAGGATCAGAAAATGGTTGGATTCCAAACGCTAAGTGGCTTTCTGCCAAAAATATTAAGGACTCTTGTGTTGATTATCACGAAGATACGACAGCAGAGCTTTTTGAAGATTGGTTTAAAAATTGTCTGTTACCCAACATTCCGCCAAACAGCGTTATAGTAATGGACAACGCAAGCTATCATAGTCGACAATTGCAAAAAATTCCTGGCTCAAAGAATACGAAATTGGAGGTTCAAAACTTCATGGCTACGAATGACATATATTTTGAGGAAAAGCATACAAAAAAAGAACTTTTACAAGTGCTGCAGTCATTTTCTTAAAAAAAAAAACGTGTGTTTGTGATACAATTGCAGAAGAATTGGGACATACAGTGTTACGACTACCTCCCTACTACTGCGTGTTCAATCCCATAGAGCAGTGTTTCCCAAACTTATCTAAAGCGCGACCCCTTTTTGTTAAAAAAATTGTTCACGACCCCCTACTCATCACCCAAACCAAAATAGCGACACAAATAGCGTGCCTAATTTACAACTGATGGTTTCTCAAATTATATTTTACTTTACTGTTTAAATTCAAACTGAATACATTTGAAAAATTCAACAATTATTTCAATAATTTAAATAGATCCATCATTGAAGTTGTAAATTCCATTAAAGGAAAAGCTTTACAGACCCCTATTTTTCGAAAAATCTGCGAAGACATGGGTGCTATATTTCAAAATCTTTTTATCACACCGAAGTAAGGTGGCTTTCAAGGGGCAACGTCTTAAAAAGAGTATTTCACTTAAGAGCAGAGCTTTTAATGTATTTGAAAGATGAGAAGTCCCCATATGAAAATCAATTTTCCGATCCTATTTGGCTTTCGAAACTAGGTTTCCTTGCTGATATATTCGAACAATTAAATATTTCGAACAGTAATTTGCAAGGTCGCGACATTGATATAATTACAGCCACAGATAAAATTAAGGGGTTTATAAGAAAAATCGATTTATGGTCAACTTCACTTGGCAAAAAGCAGCTCGATTCATTCCAGTGCGTTCAGGAAACTATAGAAAATGTATGTTACAGAGCTACAAATTTTGAACAAGTTTATGCAGGCATGCAAGTTACTTTGCTTAATTTAAAACAACAGCTCTGTGATTATTTCCCCGAAGAAATTCAAAACAGTTACGATAGTTGCAGATGGATACTGAATCCGTTTTTAGCCGATTCCTTTCAACATGCTGAAATAACAATAAACATGAAAGAACAACTTATTGAAATATCAAGTGATGGAATGTTGAAGCTCCAATTTTTTTCCCAGAACCCGGACGAATTTTGGACCAAAACTGACTGCCATTAAAACAAAAGTGAGAAATCGTCTCGTACTTGAAAACGATATAATTGTGTGTGTCTCGAATACACAGCCTAGATTTGAAAGACTAGTTTCAAAAAAACAGGCGCATGGGTCTCATTAACATTGTAATATTTGACTTAATTTTTTTCTTTTACTTTTAAGGACTTTTCAAAGACTTTTAATATTAAGTTTTATGTTTCGTTTGATAATTGATTGTTAATTTTTATTTACGGCTTTATTAAAATAAAAATACATGATTTAACAAAATAGTGTTTTTGTCTTATTTTGGAAATTTCCGGCGACCCCCCTAGTACCTCATTGCGACCCCCCAGGGGGTCGCGACCCACACTTTGGGAAACACTGCCATAGAGCTTATGTGGCACCAACTTAAATCGAGCGTGCGCGGAAAAAATATTTCTCCGACTTTAAGCGGTAGCGTGGTAGAATTGATCAGGAACTGTATGAATGACATTCCTACCGAGAGTTGGAAAAGTTCTGTTAGTCATGTTATAAATGTTGAACACTCGTACCTTTCCTGTAAAATCAATTGCGCCAATTATAATTAATTTAGATGAGGATAGCGATAGCGACACTGAACTAAATATAGAATAGAATTGTAAAATTTAAATAAATTACTTGTATATCTCCTACGTTATGCAAAATTCAAATTCCTTAAGTTCGACCCTGTAGCACATTTGCATCTTTTACCAGATGATTTTCTACACAATAGGATTAAATCGGGTAGTTTATTGCAGTTAATAAGCCAATACCATTTACTGTGAAAAATTCTATACCTCTAGGTATCGATACCATTAATTTGCTCAATATCAATTATTCCTGTAGTATCACATGATATACTACATTCTGTGTAAGGTTATCACGTCGACATATCAGTAAATGCTTTCGGAAATTATTGTTCTACACCTAAATATAAGAAAGTTCCGTCAATACTACCAGAGAAATATTTAGCAAGTCATATATGTCATTCCATATTAATATTAGAATATCATTAAACTCCACATGAGTCTACGAGGTGTTTTTTTTTGTATAACAACCACGTACTTTTTCTCCGTTATCACTGGTTAAACTGAGTGGCGCCCTGTGGCTACTCAACAAAAATCCTCACCTAGGTTATCACCAGACTGGTAAGCTGCCGGTGCAAGTATCAGCTGACTGCTTTTTTGAGGATTTCTAAAATCTCATTGGAGATCCAAGTAAAGGTAGTTTAGGGTCACAATGAATCTCGTGTCTGGTGAATTTGCAGGGCAGTCACGTGAGACATTCCTAAGACGCTTAGTCGTTATTGCTACAGTTTTTTCAGAACTTTCCTATCAGGAAATTTCATCATATATTTTCTGATATATTTTTCGGTCTAAAGCTGTCGATGAACTCTGTTTTCTATAAAAATTAGGTTATCCGGCTCTGCCCCGAAGAAATTTATCGTCATTCGCCTGTAGCAGGATATACTGTTTGAATGTCTTTGTTTTGTGGTGGATGGATTCTTACGTAAATTTTTTTTTGGGTTCTTGACCTACCACAATATGAAAAAATAAGAATTACTATTGGAATCTATAGTATAGGGCACACACTGATTCTACCCCGATAAGTTGCTGCGATAATTCAAAAACAGTTTCTTCTGAATGAAACATGTTCAATTAGTCAGCAACTTTTCGTATAAATCAAATAAGAGTTTGAAGAAATTTATTTCAGTCTCCCCGAAGAAGACCAAGTCTTCGAGGCGGGTTCCAAGAAAAAAACTTCGAGATTGACGACGTTGTCTGAGAAACGACCTTTAAAGTTTTTGCATGGCATCAACTTTTTCTATGAAAGTTTAGCTATTGTTATGTGCCAAGTAACGACCCTCTGAAGAAATTCAAGTTGCCCAGGTGGGCATTGTGATGAGAAGCCCACGCACACGTTCCAGACTTTCACGAAGGAGACAATGGACACTATTGTTTCCATATAACAGCATCAGCATGTCTCGCTTCAGTGACATCAGCTTGTTATAACTCAGTCTCCATACATGTGACTTCACTTCATTGCACAAATATATATTCATCATAAGGGAATTCAGTGATGAATTTCTTTTTTCAAATTGTATGTAGTTCTATTGAAAAAAAAAAGGTAATTATATTATGAAAAAACCATTGATAACAATCAAAGTAATACTAAGGAAATGTGGAAGTGTCTTAAAAAAACTTGTCAAGCCAAGTTAGCCGTATTCAGTTTGAGACAAATCATCAAAATATATTTTGCATAATAAACGAGACATTGCTAATAATTTTGATTCATATTTTATAGATAGTGTGAATGAAATAACATCAGTTTTCCAAAATGTACAACATTGGCCCATGACTACCTTGTTGACAATAATCAATGAATTGAGAAATATAATATTATTCTCTCTGAAGCTAAAATTTTGAATAATAACTTTTCAAAAGGAAAATTTGATGTTGCTGGTAACAAAATAAAAAAGTCAATGAATACATCATTTAGTATCGGTGTTTTACCTGATCAATTCAAGGTTTCCTTGTGTTGTTTCTGTACCGAAAATCAACTCAATCTGAGCTGAATATTTCAGGCTATCGAATACACTTGTTTTTTTAAAACTGTCTGTATAAAAGCGATTTAGTACTTTAATAGCAATGAATTATTTCTTGGTAACCAATCAGGTTTTGTAGTCAGAAACTCATGTGAGACATCCCTGAAATTTTTAACTGAAAGGAAAAATATAATTGAGGAAAATAAGTCATCACCCGAAGACGATTGCAAATACAAACAATCGAAACGTCGTGAGTACACTCAACTTAAACTTGGTTTCAACATATATTCATACTATTTCATTTATATTTCCATTCAAATTTTTTGACTGATATTTCACACTCGATATCTCAATTTTCTTGTCACAATATTATTTAATTTTTTTTCAACTGATTTTCTATATTCGATATCTCAATTTTTTGTCACAGATTAATTTTTTTTGATCAATCGTTAAACCTAAATTTTACTTTCGACCAAAAATCCATTTTCAACCTTTTGTTTGGATTTGATTGCCTTATTTGATTTGTATTTCTATCCTTTCGTTCTCAGCAACAGGTTTCAGTGGAGTTAATAATATAGACAATGGAAGTCCCAACTATTACCATTCCATATGACCTTTATGTGTGATCTGACCTGGGCATTCAGGTGATCTGTTGAATTTGTATTATTCAATAATATTGAAGGTTAGATGGTTAGTTATATTTTTTATATAATTTTTCGAATATTAGGATTGCCTACCTTCTCGAAATGAATATTATAATTATTATATTATATATTGAAAATTCAAAGTTAAAAAGTAAAATATAACAGGTAAAAATAATATTTTTGTCACCATATCAACCTCTGAATCATCAATCTATCATGTTTCTTCCTTTCTGTTATTCTGATGATGACAATGAAACGTTGAGTTGACGCCCCAACTGTTTTTTCATTATTCCTACTGAACCGCAGTGTACTGAATTTCCACCATAACATACGTTTTTTTGAAAACCAATTTCGCTGATAGTTGGATTTCCCATATATATCACGCTGAATAATCTTATATTTGATGAATCAATATTTTATTTTTGAGACCAACTAGAAGTATGGGAATCGGCAAATTACAATAGGCGAAAGTCGCACAAATATCAAATTAGTAATAATAAAGTCGCAAAGAGTGAAGATGAAAAATTGGGACTCAAAAATGATGAATTCAAAACGACCCATATTCTATGCGATGGAAATGAAAATAAAGAACGGAAAAGAACAGTCTGAAACGAAATTCCCATCACGCTATTGTTTCTCCTACCCAATTTCCTTCAATAATCTATCAAGTCCTTAACCGAATCATTTCGAGACATTAATAGCCCAGTTTTCCAGGTTTTGTTGAAAAAATTATCATAGAGAAACTTTTGAGTGCATGTGATCTGAACAAGATATACGTGATAGCGCGGTCGAAGAAAGAACTCACACCTAATGAGAGACTTCAGAATTTATTCGAAGAACCAGTAAGTCTACGAGAAATACATCCTAAATACAATCAATCAATTGCAGACACATATTAGATAAGTAATATATGGTTTTGTTCAGTAATATACTAGTCCCTTTTTCAAAGCTTTTCATTCTGTCATTATGTGAAATTTCGAAAGAAAAATAGTGTTCTTGGAACAATTACGAATGAATAGCATTACAACTATAAGAATAAGCTCCAAGAAAAAACTGAAATGAGAATAACATGTCCTCATCCACACTATGTCGTAGAGTTTCAACATGAAACTTAATACAGGGTGTGTTAGACCAAGATTCAATCACCCTTATCCCAGAATCTAGTGAAATTTTGATATTCTTCATGGTCACTAATTGATTCTTAGATAGGTTTTGATAGAGTTAACAATATAGACAATGAAAGTTCGAATCAATTCCACTCCTTTTCTCCTGAAAATGATTGCCTTATTATCGAAACATGCATCAAGTGTCAAGTGCAAGTAATTTCAGTTTGGTATCAGGGTAATTGATAGAAGAATCCTTTACTCTAACACCAGATATTCCAATCTCATCGTTTATTCGCATAATGTTTGAAATACATTTAAAAAAAGGTTTTTTCTCTAATTAAATATTTTTTTTATTTCAGCCATTCGAGAAAATCAGATCAGCTGGTTCTTAAAACATCAGTAGAATCTAAAACGTCGAAGGAGATTTGATGAAAAAAGGAATTGGTCTCGGGGAGCAGGATGAAGATACAGTGGGAAATACAGTAAACGTGCCTAAATGTGGTTGACAATGTTCTTTGATGAGTGTGGTATTGGTTTGGAGATCCATTATCGGAAGTAATTACACAAGTGCTTCAAAATTACCGATAATTTTCCATGAAAGCATGTTGTCTAAAAACTGGATGAGTTCATTTTCATATTTTGTCGAAAGAGCCCGACTCCGAAGGGGTACATTTTAACAATCGTTACTATAGATACACGGACCGAGCGGGTGTTTTTCGATACCCACCGGGTATTTACCAGCCCGAAAATGTCCCGGGAATGTATCGCTGTAATTGATCGAAAATGTCTCGCTTATAGCTTATTGGTACAACTACGTTGATTGGTTGATGTTTTCGACAAGAAATCAAGTAACTATATTACAACAATTATTGCCATTCTACAGAGGAAATGATATCATTTCATTCGTAATCTGTTTAATTCTAGGACGAACATCATTCATTAACACTGGAGCTCAAAGCCATTGAAACTGAAACATCCGATGTATCACTGGCTGAAACCCGATTTAAGGTTGGGCCAATATAGAAATATCGTGAATAAATTATGTAGCAAATTTCAATATTAGTTGAATACTGTCCTCACATTGAAACATGAATATTTTATTACCGATATTGTAATTCCAATGGTGATCGCTTATCGTTTTCGAATAGGTATTGCAATATTTATTATTGGTTGTTACTAGATAGGGTCATATTTGAATTGGCCTTCAAATGAAAGTGTGATTTTCTAGAATATTTCATAGAGTTTTTCCTGCTTTACAAAATTTGACCAAGTCTTGTTTGAAAGTCATGTGGTGAATAAATCTTTTCTTCGTAGATTTCTGGGTTTCCAACCTAACACAATCTGAAAAAATGAGTATTGAGTGATTTTCATATAGAGTATACAAATTCAAATGATTCATTGATATTCATCAATCTGGTAGTGTTTTGAACGCGATTTGGAATCACCATACCTTAATACCACGTCTTTATGTACTTAGTCAAGTGTTTTTGTGAACTGATAAGATTATTTGCATTTTGCAGAAACGGAGATAATGACTTCATTCGGACTTCGCACTTTTGAAGATATCCAATAGTTCTGGGTTGACTGAATCAATATATTGGATATTGAACTTGTTATTGAATTTTCTCCATAAATTGCGCCAAATTACAACCCATATAATGTTGTATAATGTTGTGATTTCCTTAGCAAGGATTATTTCTTGTTTTTTTCTGTGAAATTTGAAATGAATAATCGAATTTCTCTGCTCAATTGATACAACTAGCACCGTTTTGTACAGAGTATCGCGCGCTGAGTGGAACTCTGAGTGAAACAGCAGATGGATGATGGACTAATAAAATGGCTCTAGGATGTGGGGAATCTCATTAATAATAGATTGCATCTCATTAATTGAAATAGTTTGCCTCTCGAAGAGAGGTTCAAAGAAAGCATATTTTGCATGTGATTTTATGAATGAATCGGATGTTACCTCCACGAGTTCATTGTCTACACACTTAATCAGGAAATGTGAATCGCAAGAGGAACAAGAGATTTCAATCATGATAAAATTTCGAATAAAGTAGGTATGTCTCGAACATTCCGTTTAGTAAGAGTATCGTAATTCAAAAATTATTTTATTGAATTTGTTGTGAAGGAGATTCATCTTCTAGATATTTGAATATATTTTTCAGAATATATTCGATTAAAAATTCCACACCAATAAAATGGTTACTTTGTTTCGCGTTATCATGGCAACTCAGGTATTTTATCGGAATTTTTTTTCCGCACGGTAACCTATAGCGAATTATAGTAGAAATATTTTGACACGAGCACAGAATATTTTATTTGACATAACATATCACTTACCCACTTTGAGCAGAAGTAAACAAAATGTAACGTTCAAATTCGGCAATAGAGCAATTTAGATGAAAATAAAATCAGATCCACATATTCATTTACGAGCCAGTGACAATCCACTATAACACACAATCGATTAATACACAC
>JAVJAQ010005473.1:0-28661 GCA_032362365.1 Zygogramma bicolorata
TAGAATTCATAACCTGGACAGAGCATGTGCACATTATTCGTATATTAATTGACCTGAGTTTCAGTTAGAATAAGAATGTCAGGTTTTTCGATTTGCAGATGGTAGAGCACATCGTTGATGTTTTTATTCATACCACGAATATTACAACAATCAATTCTCAATACCCTCGATGAAGGTTCATCATTATTTCACAAATTCAATAGTTGGGGAAAACTGGAAATGTCAACCACATACTGAAACGTGAATTAACACTTCACAGCACATATAGTTGGTTTCTCACCAGGCGATGGTAAAGCCATCTTCCACCTAGGTTATCCTTTTAGTAGCCTTCTACGACAGGCAGAATCTACCATTCTAATCTGACCCCTCACAGAGACATTCTCGAAGATGACAAATATGAATGGAACATATGCTGGGATAATGCATACAGTGAATTGAATCGTAAAATGGTTGTACTTATCTCATCTCCAAATTGTGCCAGATGTCAAATCAAATGTCAATCTTGAAAATGGCTTGTATTATTCATATATTGAGATAAATACAATATTTCGAAGATTTTGATTCGCCTAATAGCATGAATTAATTTTGCATTCATATGTTTACCAAGAACTATTTGAATATCATTATTTTGTGGTGGGTGGATCTTTTTTTTCGTAGTTTTTTTGAGGTTCTTATCTACCACAATCTGAAAAAATGAGAATTAATATTGGAATCTTCTCAACTTTTGAAGCGTAGGTTTATAATCTACCCCGAAATGGTGCTGCGTTAATTGAAAAAAAATTTCCTGATAAAAAAATACAAGAACCTATATTTATCTTCTTTAACTTCTCGGGGTAGACTGAAAATCTACTTTTATACACTTGTCTTGTATAGATTCCAATATTAATTCTAATTTTTGAAGATGGGTGGTTGAGAACCCAGGGAAACTACGAAGAAAAAATTTGTACCAAATTTCAAATCATTCACACATTCACGATATGAGAACAATATGACAAAGAACGTGAATTTGCTATGAATTCGTCCATGGGAACTCCCACCTTGATACCAATTTTGAACCTATTCGCGATAAAAAATAAGATCGCAGCGCTATCGCGGAGAAACGCGGAACTGTCCATGTTCATGGTTAGATTATGTTAAAATTTGCATGTGTATGTATGGAGCTTCGACTTTCTCGTGTTCCTTTTGTTCGTGAAATTTTCAATTACCTATTAATTTCTGTGTGAGAAGTGACTCAATCGACAGTTGAATACTTAAAGAACATTTCATTGAACTAATTCGAAGGTTTTTCATCAACAAAACATTGAAAAATTGAAAAGACTCAAAATTGTTTCGAGATGGAACTTGGATTTATGATTTTCTGCCATCAAGTCGGTTTCACTGAACGGATATCGCATAATTTAATAATTGATGCATACCTGAAATAATTGAAAAATACATCTCTCAGTTGGTGAAAATCACTTCGATCACTCAAATATAAAATTTATCCAGTGTATTTCAGCAATAATAATCTATCAGATATGGCAGTTTTCAGCTGGTAGATGTGTTTTTCCCTAATAGAATAATGCATTACACACTAAATTATACAGGATCACCCACACCGTAGAGAAATTGTATCAAAGATTAACTCGTTTATATCCAGAACTAGAAAACAACAAGTAAATATACGCTCACAATAAATGAAAAGCAGAAAACCTTCCAGTTATTTCACTGGAATATTTCCAAAATCCTCGAAAATCTCCACGATCGCTATTAAAGCTCAAACACATATAAATATCATTAAAATGAATGATAAGTCAACACAACAGCCCAATGTAAACACATATGCAAACTGGAGTATGGCTATCTTACCATTGAGTGTTCTCGCAAAAGTCGATAGGGGGCGTATCGCGAATCACGAATATATTGCAATTTACCTTGTGGAAATATATCTCCAAGCAAGTACTAAGGTCATTTGTTCAAATCACTCCGCAAAAGTACACTGTTTACAATCGTGAATTTATCTACAGAAGGTTTTTTCTAACGTACCTAGGTAAAAATATAAATAGGGACGAAAATTTTCAAATTTTTATTCAATGTTGAATTCGAAACACTGAATGATCTTGAGCTGTTCAAATGACCCCCTCAAACGACACCCTGTAGCGCGCGCTTACATGATAGAACATGTTCTGTGATTTCTGTGAGCGCCCCAAGTACTCAAACACTATGAGTAATTCACCCGTTTTAAGTGTACCGATATTTAGATCTTGGAAGAAGCTAACAGACCTTCTTACAAGTATTGTATTGCACCAAGGCACAAAAGCACTATGAGAAATTGACCCGATAAAGTGTACCGAAATATAGGTTAAATATCGTGTTTGTATTGTTACGAAGGCCATTTTAATGTAATTGTGCTACACTTAATTGCAGCTCAGTGTTTCAATCAATCAGAAATAATGTTTTGCAATAGCTATTTAGCAGTAGAAAATTCGATTAAAAACTCAACCTAACACGTATCGATTTAGAATATACATGAAATCACTTCATATTAATCTGATATTTACAAAATGTTGACGTATCATACTTGTATTATTATTATGTATACATTATGATATGTATGTGAAATAAAGACTTTTGGTGCAATTTCCATGACAAAGTTATGTTTTGGTATGTTATGAACTGATGTGTGAATTTATGCTACAAATCTTTCTTATTAATGTTTAAAATTGTTATAACCAGCTGACGAACGTCAATCCTCAGAAGTCGAAAGTTGTGCGAGTAAATCTATTGACTAAGCCTTACCTTTCAACTTGAAAGGCGGACGTTCTTACACTTTACACCACCGAGAACCACTAGGTACTACAAAATAACATAATAATTACCTTACAGCTTTACTCCTTTGATGTCTTCGCAGATCAAATCGAGATTTGATGCAAAATATGTTCATTTTGTATACTCTGACGCGACATTTCCTTTCTTTCAGTGGTGACGCGTTTTGTGAGTTTGATTCCCCCCCCCCCCTAATTCTTCACTTTGATATAATATTTTATGGGTTTGAATAATAAGTAAATAATAAAAATACGTTTTGCTCATATTGTGACGATGATGAAGATTTGAGAACAAAATATTCGAGACAAATTTGAATTTTATTCATAGTATCCTTGTTGTAGAACGAGGATATCCTTGGGCGTATAGGGGTTGTAGTTGTGTTGTTAGAGCAAGTAGCCCTTTCTCGTTATAGTATCTTTCGAAATGTGCTGGAAATGACCGAATGATTCTCACAAAAGTCTAGTGCACCCAACTGTACCTGTCCCAGACATATGCAATCATTCTATATATTCGAGTCTATGAAAAAATAAATTCGGTGGTAGTTTATAATTATTTGTCTCTCAGTGCCAACGTGATATTGTCTATGAAAAATAAAAAATTACTCACAGCCTAGAACAGCAGAACATGTATAATGGAACTTCAACTGGCTCCTAGAAATTCGTTTTCACGTCCCAGGTAGGTATCCGGGCATCCCACATCGGCGCCAACGGACGCGAAAACCAACAAGCCACAAGAAGAGTCAGGTTCCCCAATTGAGACCAACAGCCACTATATAAGGTAAATATTAACATTTTATAGACAGAGTAGGTGAAGAAATAACGATAAGCTTAAAACTACGATAAGATATAGAAACTTAAGGGCTACTCGAAAACTATTTGAGAAGTCATTATTCATTAACACTCCGTCACTGTCATTGACGTGAAATCGTAACGAATGATAATAGGTTTGTTCTAGCACCAATTTCCAAACGGTCAGAAGCAGTCAGAGGCATGCGCAAAATGAATTTCGCTCTCCAATATTCATCTTGCGCATGCCTCTGACTGCTTCAGACCAATTTCCAAACTGTCAAATGTGTTGCTAGAACAAACCTAATATTTATTTTCATTTCTTAAGAGGGGCAAGAGGGACCCCGCCTTCCGTTAAGTTAAGTTTCTTTCAAACCCTCAAAACAATTCTGCTACTTTTTCGAATTTCCACCTCCCCTCGTAATACATTTTCATTCCACCGAACTGAATATATATGATATATGAGATAGCGACGCATTGTCGACACCGAACCAATGTATTCCGCAAAGTTTAGAGTATATCGCGCAGGATATGTGGGAGGTTGTATTTCTCAACTCAGTTTTTGATGCATTGACAGTTCTATCGCCACCTCTTTCTCTTATTTTTCTTTCGAATCCAACAAAATCAAAAATCAACAGAATATCATACATAGTTTTCAATGTGAGATCTGTGTTCGACCACCAATTCCATAATCGCGGATAATAACGGGATAATGACGGTCACAAAATCGGACATCACCGCCTGACGGGACACCCCAAAAATGTAATCTCTAATACAGGGCGTTTCATACTTCGACGAATGTTCAAAAATAAGCCGTCATGGAAATGAAAATCTAATTCTTGCTAACGGAAAATGTTGATTTATGGCATAATAGTGTTACGATTTTATTGGGCTCATTTTTAAAATGATACTCCCATCAACACTTAACTATTTTTATTAACTTCACTTTACAAATACATCTACTGTATCGTCTTATGATTCGCTTATAAAACGCTTATACTTCCCAATCGACTGAAACATCCACCACTTTAGTAAAAATTGCCGTTTATCGATGAAACGAATTCTCATATACCACATCGGAACACAGGAGAATCCTTCAGATCTATAATTTTACAGATTTGATGTTCGGAAGAAGTCGAAGTCGTATCGGGAATTATCCAATCGAAAGTCATATCAACAGATTGTAAACCAGTGGCTTTTTATGGCTTCTTTTTTCCTTCATCCTGCCACTAGTCATCTTCAATATTTTTCTCGCAATTTCGTAGATATTTTCCAAACTATCTCGCAGTTCGTCTGCATAATCCATAAAGCACTTGGTGATCCGAACACCAAGTCAAAAGGCAAACGAGGATGCTAGCTGGAGGGAGCTTTGTGGAATCGTGCACAGCTGTTCGTTAGGCCATCAAGAATAGTGAGAGATTTCGACCACAGTCTTTTTGATGCTCTTCTACTATTTTGGATAGATGTTTTTTCATAGTCCTTGAACCTTTCAACCATGCCATCAGACTGTGGGTGGAGGCAGTGTTTCTGGTCGTGCAAATTCCCATCAATTCACAAACTATCTTAAATGAGCTCGAGTCAAAATGTTTTCCTTGATCGGAATATAGCTCCATTGGCACTGCGAATCTTGCGAACATGTGGTTCACCAGAGCTCTTGCAACTTTAGATGCTTCTCGATTAAGCAAGGCATAAGCTTCAACCATTTACTGAAATAATCCATAGCAGTGAGAATGTATTTGTTGCCATCATTCGTCATCGAAAATGGTTCAGCCACATCGATGGTGATCCGTTCGAACGGAGCACCTTCGTTTTATTCATTTTGATTCTCGTACATCTTCGGCACCATCTCTCTACATTGGGGTGGCCAACCGGTCGATCACCAGTATTAGTCCAGTCGATCGTGTCAGGGAAAAAATATAAATAAAATATAAAATACTACATAATTGCCTACTGAACTACGCTGTTTCCTTCTGATTTCAAGAAGTATGTGATTGGTAGATGGCACAAAGTGTCGTCAGTAAAAAGTAGATTTTGGGTCCCACCACCCGAGATATGATGAAGATCTCGATGCACTGATCAAAAGTGTCCGTCAATCTGGACCAGGTCTAGATTAAAAACGGATCAGGTTCAGATCTGCTTTCGATCAGGTCCTGAACAGGTTCAGATAAGTTCTGATCCATTCCTGATTCACACTGATCCTTTATCTGCTTTTACTCTGATCCAATCTAATGAATTGATCAAAACCTTCACGATACCGTCCATTATCAATGTCACATCTTCGAAAATAGCTATGAATCCACACGGCTTCTTCCAACATGAACAGCATATTGTTTTGATACCTCAAACAACAGGTCGGTTCCCACATGATAATTGTAGACGTGTCGCAAATTCAGATCTTTGTGCGTGAAAGCAATCAAACAATAACTTTGGATCAGGTGAAAGGGGCCAATAGAGGCGTGCCTCGACATGGTGAAATATTCACGAAGGAATTCCCGATTATCGCAAGCAACATCATCGAAAATGAAAATTGAATTCGGTTGTGATTCAGATTGATTCATAAGATTTTCACTTGCAGTGAAATATTCATATTCCGGTATTTATGAAGATTTCGAATAAATAAAAACAGTTTCAAATGACGGCCATCTTTATGTTCCAATAAATTCATCATATAATTAGTCTTTCCACATTTTGAAGGTTCCACAAGGATTAATTCCATAGTGGATGGAAACAAAATACCATGGATTATGAATTTTCTCCTTGTCTCACTTATATCATTTCCAGTTAGCGAGCTCGTATTTTGTTTAACGATTTTTATATCCATTCTTGTTGAACACTGTACATGAAATGTTATGAAATTGCATATGTCATAAATTTTTGGTTAGCAGTTCAATAATCAATGGGTTAGACGCTACCTATGTAACTCATGACTTGGCATATGCCCGTGAAAGAGATTTGAATTAGCAAAATGAAGCGGACAGAATTTCGGCTGAGAAAGGTATTGCCCGGTATAGATCTAGAGACAGTTCTATCGGCGAAAAACTGGTCGCCCTAGGAGTTGCTGGTACAATGGTCTCGGTAGTGTAGTGGTTAGCATATCTGCCTGTCAAGCGGAAGGCCGGGGTTCGAATCCTCGCCGGGCCACCGTGCTGGGTAATCGCACGTTAAAAGGTAAGGCCTCGTTGATCCATTGCTCGCACAAGTTTCGACTTCTGAGGGTTGACGTTCGTCAGCTGGTTAACGGAAACGAACAATTTCAGAACAATTTCAGAACAATGAAAGCTAAAGTTAGATTAGGTATGGGCTTGAAGAAAAATCATGGTTTCAATTGAAGAAAATGTGTTAGATCATCAAAAAATATGGTGAGAATGGCAACTCATGTGAACAATATGAGAGAGCGCATCACACTTCTCGATAAAACTTCAGTATGTGGTGGAACTTTGATGCCTTTCGAACGAATAATCTCCGAAAATCATAAAAGAAGCATCGATCTGAACAAGAACAGCAAATTAATCAGGAAGTTTCGATGGAATTCGAGGAATTCGCTATGAAAATGGTGAATGCTAGAAAACGAAAAGCTGTGGATGACTTGATGAATATTCCCATAGTTCCAGGTAAAAAATTGAAAATTCTCGTGGAAGATATGGAACAGAAAATATCTGTTAGAAGGAAGCGGTACATGCATAAGCAAATCGAATTAGATGTACAACACTGTGAACCTATATAGGTGATTTGAATCCACCACCAAATCTGGACAATGAAACAGGAATTTAGAGAATGATGATATAAATGTAGATGAAGTCAGGAATAAGAAGTTGAAATACCCTACAATTTTGAGATTCACTTTCATTAATTAAGTGATTTCGAGTGAGATGGTTGCAGGGATATCAGAGAGAATAGATATGAAATCTACAAGTGAACGTAAACAGAGAACCATTCAACTTCTTAGAGGAATATGTTTTTCTAACGCTATCAAATTGATATTGAATCACATTGACATGCAGAAACCACAAACTTTCAGTGAAGCTGAAGAGTAATAGGTGGAGTATTACTTTCGGTTTCCATGTTTGCAGGGCTTATGCTAATTCGACAAAAAAACAATTGGAAGAATCACAACGTCACAATAAAACAATGAAAGCCATAGCTATTGGCAAAAGAATGTATTTGAACCCACGCAAAAGAAAAACGTTGAGAATTCCTCTCAATAAACCATTATCGAATTTCAATATTTTGAAGAATGTCAGGTGACTGAAAATAACCAATTTTCAAACGAGTATTCATGAGAAATGTTCTACCTACGAAAATAAGTGAAAATTAGATGGACGTAATAAATTTGGATGATGAGAAGGGTCCTGGACTCATTGGACAGCATACAAAAAATATGGATCACACAATTCATTTTGATAGCTGTAGAAATCTACGAGCGCCTTCAGAGGCTCTGAAATATTTCAACTCCAATTCAATTGAATTCATTTCATTTCAAAAATATAATTATTTCCATTGTGGACAACTATGTTTGAAATTTCTCATAAAATGTAAAGCAATTAGTTCTATTTAATCGTCTGATGACCTATGACCTATATTATAGAAAAATCAGTAACGTGTGTTGATTCAAATTAATCCCAAAATTATGTCTTCAGATTCCAATTGATGATCCTTAAAATACGATTCGAAACGCGCTTATGAACTGTTTAATTGCAACTCTGAAATCTTTCGATATAATGTACGGCATTCAGTAATTTATTCATTCGTTATCATGAGTACATATTCATTCAATATTTCCACGAAAGATATTCTGTTAATGGCGCAAATGAATGCGCCAATTATTTTGGATGATACAAAAAAACTATATATTGGGTTTAATAGACTTCGTGACCTTCAATACGATTCCAAATATTGGTGAAACGAATAACATATTCCATATCGATTCGATGAAAATTTGCATGCCCTCTGGGGCTTTTGAGTTGAAAGATATCGAGAAAAAAATAATGAAACAAATTTCTGAACCAAATAAGAAACCCAAAGAGAAAAAATTCCAAACAATCGGCAATGTGTAAATGAAATGTTAATGAAAAAATATCTCTTATTATGCATGGTTACCCAAATTTCGAAAAGGCTGCTTCTGTAGCGTAAATTATCACCAAATGAAAGGCATATATCGGATAATCTTATTAATATCTACAGTAAACTCGATCGTATGTAATTTACTGAAAAACTCTTTTACTGATTATACCGTCGTACATCTTATGCATATTTTTTATCCAACAGTCAACCGTGGTTATAGAATGATTGAAAAAGTAACAAACATCATTTATTAACCTATCAATACTAGATTCATATATGGGGTGGTGGTTGAAAAAGTTGATCAAGATAGGTATTTGATCACTTTTCGGAGGGGATACCGTAACAGTAAGACTTCATTTGGAACAGCTCCAACTATGATACGTTTTTTTAAACATCACCAGAGTCTGCACCCTTACCCTTACAGTCCACAGGAAGCATCTGAAGTGTTAACAGCTGAAAATGAATGCTTTCTGTCATTATTAGGTCCCAGAGTATGAAAAAAACGGCTTCAGTGCAAGAGTTCTGATATAATTTTAAGATCAGCATCAATTCAGAAGATTATTTCTATTCTCAGAGTAGTAAAATAACGGATAGCACTGGTGTCCTGAAATCTAGGAAAAAGAGATGAGTTCTATTATGTTAATTATGGGAGGAAATATCTCAATGGATATTATGAATTGTGAAGTACATAGTAACAATGCGTATGCAAATACAACATCGAATTAATCTGATGAGATTCGAGTTCCAATTCAAAATCATATATATATATATATATATATATATATATATATATATATATATATATATATATATAAGGGAGAAATACCGATGCTGTATAGCAAGTATAGCGCAACATTGAAATTGATAAATGATGGGATAGCTTTTTTTTCGATGGGAAAAGAAATCCTGGATTGACATCTGCTATGGAAGGTTACCTTTCGTATACCTCAAACGAAAGCTAAAGATTATTCAATGCAGAGTGGAATCATTTGGAATATTCTGATGTGATCGACTCGATGGGCAATTCCAATGTTTACATTCCTTCGAGGGATCCTAGGAAGAATCCCCATATCTAAGTAACACTGAACACTGAACACTGAAAAATTGCGGCTCCTGAATTATATTGAAGAGATTTAGAAAGGGCATTCTGGAAACTACATGAATATCCAGTCTTGTAAAAAACAATGACACACACATGGAATTTTAAGGCATCAAATCGATTGAAAAAACCTCGATTCGTAATAGTTGCCTATCGAACTATGGGGAAAATAAACAAAAAATATATAACTAATTCTGATCAATGTAATTTAACTAACATGAAGCACCACCCAATTCATATGTGTTTCCCTATGATAATTTGAATTTAGGTAATGCACAAATTGCTGTACTATGAGATGTATGCAAAGTTTCAGGAAGCTTATTATTACAAAAACCCTGCGAACCCTGTCACAATAACGAATTTCCCTACTACTGCCCTCTCTTTGTGATTGTTTGTAGTTATCGATACGATACTCTGAAGTCGGGGAGTGTTGATATTACACTCAATTTTGAGTCCAATAAGAATATTTCCGCTAGAAAAACTGCTTACTGTCTCAGATTACATGATCGTCTAGTCAGGTATAATCAATCCTTCGGCAAACACAAAAGCTAAGGTGAGAGAACATGAAGAAGGTTGAATTCAATGAGAAAGACACAAAATTCATTATATATGGGGCTACACATACGGAAGTAGCTGAAAAAATTATTGGGAATAATTTGTTGTGGATCGAGAACGTTTCAAACGGCGCATCAAAGAAACTCCAGTTGGTACCAACCCTGTTTTTGATGATGTTGAAAGCAATGAAATTCATTAGAAAAAAATTCAATAAAGTTCATTATTATTTGATAGTGTTGAATCAGTTGAAATGTTACCATATGCTGCGGAGAATAATGGATACAAATACATTATGGTGGTTATAGACTATTTTTCCAAATATGTAAAACATGTATCGGCTCTTCCTTTGAAAAATAAGTCTTCATCCGAGATTGTTGGAGCCATGGAAATAGTTTCACGTGAAAAAACATCAAAAAATTCACGAATCGATATGGGATCCAAGAAAATTTTTTAATACTGAATAAAAAAATCTCATGACGAAATATCGTGTTGAGCATTATAGTTCGTTCAGTAAAAAAAGGCTAGCATGGTGGAGCGTTTGAGTAGAACTCCCAAATATTGGATGTAGAAAGAATTCAATTCGCAAGGAAGTTATAAATAGCTTGATGTTCTGAAAAAAATGTTTTGAGTATAATAATACTAGCTATGGAACAATCAAAATGAAACCTTAATATGTTGAAGACAATAACAAAAAGACTCCATTTCAAACAGTAATATTCAACTAGTAGGGAATGATGGTAAAATCAAGATGTGGGGATCATGTACGAATATCTAAGATTATAGGAGTTTTTGATGAAAAATACATTTCCAACAGGTCTGATGAGATTTTCACCATAAAAAAGTTCAATTAATAATAATAATAATAGTAATAATGATAATAAGGAAATAGCTTTTATTGATCCAAAAAAAAATGTGCAAAAGAATATAACCAAATGTAAGTTCCTATCAAACGGCGGGCCTGAAGGACCTTTTTCAAGCTGAATTGGTTTAAATGTTACCATATGCTAGGGAGAATAATGGATACAAATATATTATGGCGGTTATTGACTGTTTTTTAAAATATGTATCGGCTCTTCCCTTGAAAAATAAGTCTTCATCTGTGATTTTCAGAGCCGTGAAAATAGTTTCACGTGAACAAAACCTGAAAATTTTCAAATCGATATGGGATCCAAGAGAATTTTCAACACTCATGACGAAATATGGTGTTAACCATATAGTTCGTTCAGTGAAAAAAGGGCTAGCGTGGTGGAATACAACTCCTAAAAAATGGATGTAAAGAGAATTCAATTTGCAAGGAAGTATTGAATGGCTTGATGTTCTGAAAAAATATTAAAGAGTAGTAAATGATACTAGGCATAGAACAATCAAAATGAATTATAAATATGTTGAAGAAAAGAATGAAAAGTCTCTACTTCATACCGTTCATGATAATATTAAACAAAATGTGGGGATCATGTACGAATATCTAAGACTAGAGAAATAAAAAATACATTACCAAGTGGTCTAATGAGATTTTCACCATAAGAAAAGTGAAATTGATAATGCTCATAATAATAGTATAGCTTTTATTCATATGAAAAATTATACAAAAAAATTTAATCAAATATGGGTTCCTATCAAACGGCAGGATTCAATTTCTGACCATGCCACCAAAAATCGCAACATGGGCAGACCTTGCTCTTCCATCCAACCGACTAACGTGTGCACACACACAAGTGCGAACGAGCAAATATTGTACCAATGAAACACAAGTCAAAAATATGTTACTTGAAATGGTAAACAATATACATTGAATACATGTATGATACAATAATCAAAACACAACACAGTATTAAAAAAAGCCGATGCAAAAAAACTAGCACAGCACTTAATAATAATAATACAGATAAATGATTATTCATTGTACTACTTTTGAAGATTTGAAATCATTTTCAACATCGAATTATTGTAAACATCTCTCGAACAACAATTTGAATTTTTGCTCTAGAAAATGTTTTCTTCTTATAGTACTGGTATATGCATTGCAGAAAATAAAGAACTGTGAAAAATTTTCAGGTATTTTTTCCTCCAACACACAGCAACAAATATCTCAGATATTTTTTTTTCAATACAGCAACAAATTATGGTGTATCCATGAATTTTTCATAACAGAGAAACTGTTCCACCGATTCAAAATTTTCTAATGAGTGATCAGCTGAAATTTTATGTATATCCATCGAGTTTCCTACTGGGTAATATGATCTCAAAATATAACTTGCGGAGATGAAAACCATCCATTTTAGTTGCTGTTGACATCCCTGTGGCTAATTGAAGTTGAACACTTGCGATTATTCAGATGTTGATAATTGTCGTCAGGTATTTCATGAAAAATATTCTGCTGTTTCCTGGACGTTCCTTTGCTCGATGGTGATGATGCGTCATCATTCTCAACGGGGTTGAAATTGAACCTTTCCAGAGCCTTCTGCAAGAGGACTAGATCTTTTTTCACGGGTAGATTTCCAAACTTCTTTGAGAGAGTGATCATTTTAGGGGTATGGAACTGATTTTTTTCATAATGCTCTTCACATCAAATCTGAAACAAAATGTAATAATTGTTTTGATGGGGTCATGATTCTGAAACACGATGATACTATGTTGATGAAAAAATAATGGTTGAAAGCAATGTTTTTTTCAATCTAGATATAGAACAGTCATATTTCAATTTAAATGAGAAGAGAATTTAATCAATATGCCAAGTAATGATGGAAGTGTTAGGTAATATCTCCAAATGATAATGAACAGAGAAAACAAAAACAAATCAGAAAACAATTCACTCACCTGTTTTGTCATTGTTTCTTATGGTCAGAGATTTGTGCTTCACTTCCAGCTTGCTAAGGAACAAATGTCAGTCGCACATCACCTCATCCACATTTCAGTCAAGTTTTGAAATATGATTGTATCATATTCCCAATAGAATTGAACGATAAAAATTTAAGAATTCGAGAAAATGAATCAAATTTCTATCGTTTATTCTCTTACTGATAAGAAAAAAAAGGTTGAAATTTTATCTATTAGTTCCAGTAAAACTGATTTCTATCGGAGAGTAAATTTATTAATGGTACCTTCGTATGAAGAATCAGATTCAGATGACGAGTTTGATGATGAAAATTCACAGGAAAAAAGAATCGTTCATTTTGCCTGCCTTGGAAATTTATTAGAATTACCCAGTAAACAAATGGAAATGTCTACTGGAAAAACATTATGGTGGATTTACTATGAGGAAAACTCAGAAATTTCAAAAACATACTCCTTTCACTATTGAATGTATGCTTGTTTGCTCATATAATGATTCTCGTACTATATTCAGATATTACACGAGTAAAGATTGTATTTCATGTTTTGTAAAGAAATTGGGTGACATCTCTAATGAAATCAATACAATTTTCAAAAACACAAGCCAATAGGGCCGCTCACATTGCTTCAACAGCAAGAATATCAGAATTCCACTCATTGTCATATATGTATGAAGGCATTATCTAATACTGTAAGTAAAATCTATGATCACAACCACCTAACGAGTATCGCAGGCCAGCGCATAATACATGTAATTTACTTCACCAAGATAGTCGCCATTCCTGTACTTTTCCATAATATGTCTGGGTATGATTGTCATCTTATTATAAATAAATTGAGCATTGAAATTAAGGGTAAAGTATCTCTACTACCATTAAATAATGACAAATATATTTTCTTCATAAAAAATATTGAGGAAACAAAAGTAAACTTCCGATTCCTAGATTCATTACGGTTCATGGCTAGCACTTTGGAAATACTATTATAATTCCTACCCAATGACCAGAAAACGAAAAAAATAAATGAATGTGTTCGAATAAACAATTCAATTTGCTCGAACGTAATGGTATTCACCCCAACAATTATTTGGATTATTGGTTGAAACTGAAAGAGACACCAACCACTCTACCTGAACATGATTTTTTTAATGAACTCACAGGAAGAGGTGTATTTTTGGATGATTATGAGTATCGAAAAAGATTTGGGATTATTTCGGAATCAAGAATTAACAAAAAAACTTGGAATAATATTTGTAAATTGATTTCGTCCTACTAGCAGACATTTTTATAAGGGTCTGGAATTGGGAATCAAGATTGATAAAGTTCATGAAGTTTTGGAATCCGAACAATCGTGTTGGTTGCAAATGAGTTGAGAAAAAGAACTAAAAATGATTTCGACAAAAAAATTGAACTTATGAATAATTCGGTTTTTGGCAAGAAGATGGAAAACGACAGGAAATACAAGAACATTGTAGATAAGTAGATTCGGTGCAAATTATCACATCCCAACCTAATTTTCATAGCTGCACTATATTCGATAATCATATGTTATAATTGATATTTGAGAAACTTCATTCACAATTTTACTATAACTACATGAAACCTAAATTTGGTAGTGCTGCTGGAATGTTATATTGTGATGCTGATAGTTCGGTTCACCAATTTTTTGTGGAAGATATTTATGAATATATCAAAATGAATATTAACAGATTGATCTTCTATTATCCGCCTGATAATGTTTATGGCATTCCAAAGGTCATAAAAAAGTCTCGGGGGTAATGAAAAATGAAAATTGTGAAAAATGATAACTGAGTAAATTGATTTGGGATCCAAATTATACACATTCAGAATTTCAGAAGAGGAGGATAATCTCATAAAAAAAGCTGAAGGCATTAGAAAACCTAGTCTAGCCACAATCAATTTTGATGATTTTTATTATCTATCTAATAAAGGCATCATAAAGCATATCGATGGCAGATAAAATCGCAAAAATATGAAGTGTAAACTACACCACTCAGAAACTGATTATCACACTGAAACGGAATTTTCTGAGTACAGAATGAATATTCATGGGAACAAAATGAGTTGCAGTTCTGAAAAGAGGAAACAAGAACCAAATATCAATGATCTGTCCCTATATAAAGTAAGTAAGAATCCAGAGGTTTCTCATGTTTGAGATATTCTACATGCCATGAACGTGACTATAGAATAACTCTCAGAGAACGGTTGACAGTGCAATAGGAATTGCTGGAACATGCCCAACATACTTCCCAAAAAAATGAGTAGGTTAGTTGCATCTTTCTTCTTAAACCCAAGTTCTTTTCTATGGTGGAGAATGGATGAGTGCTGGGACACTACAGCCTAAAGTGGAGGAGATAACATCCGTACGATGAAATATCCTCCATGGCGGAGAGAGAGCGTACCAGCAGATGCAGGGGGCAGCGGCAAAGGCAGCGGTGGCAGCTAATGTGTGTGGTGGAACAACAACAAAAAAGAAAGAAGTGGTAGTAAACAGCTCGAACCAATAAGTAAAAAATAAAACATTTTAAAAATTCTCTTCTTTTATTCCATCTCATTCCTCATTGATTAACTACAATATAATACGTTGACGAGTATGACAATATGCCATAATATTTTTTCTTCATCCTCCCCAAAATTCAGGAATTGTGATGGTAAGGCCTATTGAACCACATAATCTGAGAGGTGATTCAAATAAAAAATTTCGAAATCAGGGTTCGAACCTAATACCTAATAGATTTTTTAATCTGACGCTCTCCCAACTGAGCTATGTCAACCTCTTTAGTCGGTTGAAATGAAACGAAAAAACTTATTACTTTTTTCAGTGGCAGTTGTGGTCATGGGTTGGACCCTGATGTCTGCTACAGCGCTTGCTCCACATGATCGTTCCAAAAACAAGCCAATCACTGAATTAAACCAATCACAACGCTATACTCTCACCAATCAAGGCCTTTGAGGAGTAGTCTAACAAGACATTCAACCAATCACAAGGTCTTAGGGGTGTGGTCTAGACCAAAACAATCAACTCTTGACCAACAACAGTTTCTGGTCTTTGACTCACTTGCGGAGCCCTCTATACAGTAGAACTGAGCCTTCTGCACCATAGGGTCATAAAAAACAAGGGTGGCAAACAATACTTATTGCAGATTCTTTTTCATCCCTACCCCCATCTGATTCGCGAGGAAGTCTTACATGGACTTCAATTACTACAATTAAGGGTTGAGAATGACATATGTAAACACAAAGGTTAATCAGCAAACAATACTTCTTGCAGATAATTTTTCAACTTTACCCCCAACCGATTCCTAACCTAACCTTCCAGGAACTTCGGTACGTCCACCGCCAACCTGAGTGGAGACCATGCTGGACAATTCACCATCAGTCCAGTAATCCCGTTACCCTCTCTGCTAAGGGCAGGAGAAACTACTTTTTTGATTCGTTATGAATAATGAAAAATTTCTTTGACATACACATCTTCAGAATCTTGTCCATTTCATATTCCATTCCTAGATCTTTTTTATTCAGTATATGCTGAGAGAGATAAAAAAGATCCCAACTCAACTAAACTATTTCAAGGTTGAGTTTTGCAGCAGCGGCTACAAAAATGTAAAGGAAAGAAAGGATTCAGACGAGAAATGTTTCGAGCTGTGCCCGAGAAATAATTGCGAAAATTAATCGATCTATCACTATGTTAGAAATTGTTATTTTTGGTGACATTTTTTTTTTGAGATGCGAGTGATTCATTTGACATATTTTTGTGGGCTTTCCTGAGAATTTTTTGACACTCCCATTCGATATCCATTTGGACGTCCCATGGATGTTCTTGTATTACTTGGTTGTGTACCAAACGAACACGAAACAATGAAAACGAAAGACGATATCTGACATACCTTGAACAAAATAATAAAAGACATGAAGGAAAGACTCAATAACAGAATATATCAATGGGTGAGTTGGGAATATAGACGAATAATCACAAGTATCAATTGGAGTGTACGGAGAGAATATAAGAAACAATAATGGTCGTATATCAATTGACTCATGTTCGATGAATAAAGGTTACAAACACATACTCTTAGAACATGAGACGCCCATAGGTATAGCAGAGAAGTGAAAAGCAGAGGTGAAAAATCACTCATAGACTATATTTATAATAATGAGGAATGCAACAAATAAATCAGAGATACCCAGAGTTCTTTCCTGTTTTCATCCAATATGAAAGTAGGACTTTTGAACAACGATACAGAAGAATAATTTGAAATAGATGAGCCCAAAGAAACGATACGTACAAGTTGAGTCAACCAGGCGTAGTCGATAAATATAACGGTGGGGTAGTAAGAGCACATACACCCCACCAACCGTGCATTTTTGAGTAGAGCATTGCCATTTAGCATAAGTGAACTACACACCCGCTCCTTACTTCTAGAAGTGGTATCCCGATGGCGCCACTCGTAGGCTGAATGATAATAATAATTATAACAATAATAAGACGTATCGCATTCGATACAACATCGCAAGAGTTGTTGTACTCGCTTAAGTGCCTTGCGGTACCCGATCAAATAGTGAGATCAACAACTGATGCCACTCTGGAGAACTCGTCTCACCATAACATGAAGTGAACGCACAGTCCAAACAGAGCCGTTCATCATGAAAGAGGGTTTTTTCAAGGAGATTTCCCCAGTCCTCTTTTTTTCTGCTTCTCACTAATGCCATTGTCTGTTGAGCTCAGGAAAGCCCGATGATATAACTGCGACACCCCCGGAGAGCGAAGGCACAAGATCACTCATCTCTTCGACATGGATAACCTTAAACTCTTTGTCTCTGGAGGAAGGTACCCACAGCATTTCCTTAGGGTGGTGCAGGAGTTCACGCATGATGTCGGTATGAAATCAGGTAATGACAAATGTGCACTGGTTCACCTCAAGAGACGACGATGCGAGAATTTCGCTGAGAATGCCCAACTCGTAGATGAAAGCATTCTACATCATCTGTATGCCGCGGAGACATACACATATTGGGTGTGATACAACGCCATACCCAAGTGGAGGTGGATTCGGTGAAAAACGCTCCCTGTGGCAAGTATAGGCAGAAACTTCGGCAGATCTGGTCTTCAGAGCTGTCAGTCAAGAACAAAGTTTCTGCCACCCACATGCTTGCCGACTCTACTCAACTTCTTTGGAGTAGTGAAATGAACTCAGGAAGAGTTGCGGCAACTTGACGTGAAAACTCGGGGAAAATGATATGCACAGAAGTATGCATTCAAAATCGTCATCACGAGTTCAGATCCACTTCACTGCATGGTCAGAGACCACGATAATGTTGGAGTTGGAGACTTTTATGTTTGAGGCAACGAGGTTATCTGCTAATGAACATGGTTTGTCTGTTTTGCTGACATTTGCCTTCCTCAGGTGAGCTGAAGTCAGTAGTTCAAGTGTTCATCATGGCGTGCCATTACGTTGACATTAATACTCTAGTCTATCGAAGCCGAGTGATAGGTCAGTACTTTGATGCATTCGCTGTCATCTTGTGTAGCTTATGCGGTCTCGACCTGTATCCATCGCCATAATGCGGCTTTACGAGTGCTTTACTATTATCTTCGGCATTCGTATGAGATAGGTAGGACACTGGTTATGACTTATGTTCCAGGATATATTGAGTCCGTTGAGGAAAATGAAAAGTGCAGAATTGTTTAGCCGAAACGAATATCGCCCAAGAAGAGAAAACGGACAAATTATCAGGATTTACTATACGAACTCCACAGGCTCCACCCTGGCTATTCTGTCAGATTAGCTTCGATTATAGCTGTTCTTGATGGGTCCTTATCAACGCTACTGTCGGAACTCGAGACCATGCCCAAATATGGCAGAGATCTTGGCCGATCTCATTCTTGGTTCATCGCGTTTACTAAGGACTCACGATTATTAGTGCCACTTATATCGCAATGCGGGGAGTGGCAATGGTTGATGTTGCTAGAGCGTTCTCCCACTGGGTCGGAGCAGTGGGAGTACAGACCCGACTAGGTTAAATCAGAAACGAATAATAATAAGACGATATTGGTTATTGGGTTCTCGGCTCCAGCCTAAACGAATATAGTCCGAAAAGGGGAGGAAAAACGGACCAAGTACCAGGATTTACTTCACGAACTCCGCAAGCTCCACCTGGACTATTCTGTCTGATTAGTGGGTCTGATTATAGGTGTTCTCGGTGGTTCCAGATCAACGCTACTTTTGGAACTCAAGACTATACCGGAATGCCGAAATACGGCAGAAGTCTTGGCAGGTCGCATGCAGAGGGCTGTTATTCTCGGTTCGTTGCGTTTACTCAGGACTCACGATTTCCTTAGCCAGTGATCGCATACACCGCGGGGAGTGGTCGTTTGTTGATGATACTAGCGCATCCGCCTTCTGGGTCAGAGCAGTGGGTAGTACGAACTAGGAAAATTTAGACGAAGATAATAATGAGGGTCTTCATATTTTTTTTTACAAATTGAAACACAAACTCCTTCATTGTCACTCATTTTCAATGATCGATGAGACACTGAATGACAGCAAGTAGGTAAAAAAAATACTTGCTGATTCATAGACAAAACTAGATTCAGTAACAATACCAATACACAAACTGTAGTACAATTGAGTTCCTAAAAATATGGATTTTAATTTAAATTTCACCAAGAATTTGTAGCAAAAATTCGCTGAATTTGGTATTTAAAAAAAAGGATTTGAGTCTCTCATGTGAATTCGATAACTTGCGAGAAAGTTTGATCAAAGATATGATCATTGTTGGAATATCCAATCAGTCAATAAAAGAAAAAGTTCCTCAAGAGGAGTCTCTGTATTAAAAAAAACTGTCAAAATAGCAAAATCCATAGAAATGACCCAGGTACAAGCAACAAATCTAAATAACGATCTCATATATTCTATGGTATAGTCAAATCCTGACAAAAATTGTGCATAACGAAGCATTTCTGTAGCAGTTAATGTTGGTAACTATCCGGATGGGTTGAAAATTGTCATTAGTGGTTTATTATCCACTACAACAATGAAACTTCTACCATAGATATACCGAAAAAGTTTTTTGAAAGACCAATATATGTCTGTAGCCTCTCTATCGAGACTATAATTGCGTTCAGATTTTGTTAGAGATCTGGATATGAAAACTACAGGTCGTTCTGAGCCCTCAGAGAGACGATGTGACAAAACTCTGGAAAATCAATAAGGGCTGGCGTCTGTGGCAAGAATTACTTACAATTCAGTCGTGGAAAGGCTTCGGTGAATGCAGCTTCACATTCAGTGGTCCATTTGAATTTAATATTTTTTGAAGTAATCTATTTAGAGGTTATAGGAGGTATCGGAAGCGCCTCGGATTATTTTTTTTTAAATTGATCTCTTCGACATTTCTTGGTCTATTTTATTAACGAAAAACTTACATGTATTCCGATTCAAATGTAAAATAGATTTTCTTAATATATCTAGAACTTGTTTGAGTCTTGACTAGCATTCCTCGATTGTAGAACCCTGTAGAATATATCCTCGGAATAAACGGTGGTGCTCTCTAGATCCTGAACAATTTTACCAATAAGTGTGTAAAATTCTTTAGGAGTCGTTTCTATACCAAAAAATAATCGTTTTACCAACTAGGTACCTCGATGGGTTGATATCGCCTATAATCTAACGCTTTTATCGTCTACGGGAAGATGAAGATGGGCTTCATAGATATTCAGAGCACAGAAATTTTTCCCATTTTTAATTTTATTGAAAATTCCTTCGATCTTTGGAATATGATATCGATTGTTCTGTAGTTGGCTATTCACTGTAACCTTGTAGTTAGCGCAAATTCTGATTTTACCATTGCTTTATGTTAAGATATACAGTGACGTACCCCATTCTGAATGATCCAATTTTTCAATAATCTCTTGTTGTTCCAGAGTATTCAATTCTAGATCCACTTCCTCTTGAAGAGCATATGGAACCCGACGGGGTTTGATGGATATTGGTTTACAATCGGCTCAAAAAACATCTTGAAATCAATTAACGATTGCTCTGATTGCATTTTCTTGATTTTGAGAAATACTTGACTGCTCACACCTCATTTCTTTTTTACTTTGACGTTGACATTGGCTTTGACGTTCAGTTTTACATTGACCTTGACAGTGACTTTGACTGACTTTGACATTGACATTGGTTTGAAATACTATCGACATCATGCAGTTCTATATTGGGAGCTCGAATTCATCTTCTTCCTAGGATGGCACTTCCATAATTGGGTACAACATACAGATCACCCAAGAATTTCCTTCCTTTGTGGGAAACAGAAACATATACTACCCCCAATGGTTTGAAAATATGCTTGATATATAATCGAAAACAGACATCGGTTTTCTGGGATTTCATTTGGAGATTCAATTTTTCGAAATCCTCTTATTGTGATATGATTGTAAATTTCCATGATTTACGATTTATTTTGAGTTCAATCAGCATTTTTCGTTTGTAGAGATTCGTAGAAGTTTCGATAAAAATGTCAATAATTTGATTTATAGAGAAGTCCTCGGATGAATCAGATTCGTTTTCAAATTCGATATTGCGAACACTATGTTTTCTTTTCATCAAGCTTGAAATAAACACTGTAGAAATGTGACCCTTCCTCTTACAAGAGTTGTATTCGAATTTATTTTCAACAGAACAATTTTGGGTTTTATGATTTTTTGCAGGATAATCCCAGTTTATCCAAATCACCTTTACGATATGAAAAGTCCGATTCATTTCTCGACTGACTTATTCTTGTACCTCGATGTTCTCCTCTGACTGGGAATTCTTTCTCGATTTCTTGAAGGTGTATCTACTCTTTGAATGGCTGATGTAGAACAGGTTTGATAGACTTTTCGTTTTTGAATTTTTGAAGCTTCAAGTGCTAGTGCTGTTTCAAGTGTTTTTTCGATGTGATTTTAGCTTCTTGAAGAATCTTTTCACGTATTTCTGAATCATCGAGACGTCGAATGAACTGTGCTCTCTGAGTAGAAGATCTGTTACTGACTTCGAACATTTCTCATCGCCACATTCTGAATGTTTTCACTAGTTCCTTCAAAGCTGCTACGTAGGATGGTATCGATTCTCCAGGACACTGTGTTCGTGAAAAGAAATTATGTTGTTCCGCTAGAACATTCTTTTGGGGTGAAAGGTGTTGAGATCTTTCAACTCCACATAAATTATGGTGGCCGGTATGTCAGGCGAAGTCAAACTTGAAAGTAGTTTATATTGTTTGCTTCCTAAGCAGTTGATCAGTACCATTACTTTGGCTTAGTTTGTTTCGGGATCATTGTTATGCATTCCTTTGAGTTTGAAATTTTTTTTGCAATCGCTACCAATAGCAGTCGAAATTTTCCAAATGTTCTACGAAAGGTTCAGAAGTTATAACTTGCATTTGGAAGATGTCTTTCACTGTGGTTGGACGTTGCTGTTGCAAACTACTCATTAGTCCACTGAGAGCATCAATAAGGGGTGTAAGATCTTGAGCCATTTTATTGAAGTAATTCGATCTGATTTTCAAGTTGCGCGAGTGGCTAGCTTCTTCAGACGCTCACTCATCTTTACTATTATTTCGAATATTCGGAATACAATATATTGAACAAGACGCTTGTTCGCGTTCTAGATGAAGGGCTGTTTCAGACCAGTCGAAAGAAGTCGTTCAGAAAACTACTGAAAATGGAATCGCATGAAACTTTGTCACAATACAACTGTCCAACTGCTTTGAACTTATCCTGAACCAATTTCCATGAGAACGCGGACAGACCTAAAGACACGCAAGTCTACTTATGGAATATACAGGCTGGTTGCCTGGAAACGTATCTTCAAAAGTGAAATTCAGAAAAAAATGTGTTATTTTAAATCCATGCATTAACGAGTTGACAGAAAATTATCAGATACCATTCATTCGATATGCGAACGGAATATAAAATTCAAAATTTTGAATACATTTCGTAAAAACATAATGAACCCGTGACTTCAACTGAAATCTGCAGACGGCTCATTGCTGGATATGCATATGTCCTACTTCATTTTCCATCACTTTTCGAGGAATCTGTCGTAAGAGTTTGTCTCACGAATTTTAAAACATCTTGTATGTTTTTTCAAAATGCTATCTTTTAATTTTCACTCATAGAAAATCTAGATGCTATTCATACTGTTATATCTTCCGTTAGGTGAATTAGGTTGACAATGTTCCTCGCCCATTGTTTTGGTTCGAACTTCCATTGTCTACACTTACAATAGGCTTCATTTCACATAGTACAGATGATATCAAAAAATACCCACATTCGTTTCTGAGGTAGAAAGAGGAAAATGAAATGACGTAAAAAAAACTCACCTGCATCAACTTCCTAGGCCCAATCTACCCCAATTAAAAGAAATCAAATAGCGAACCCCCACTTTCGATATATCATTCAAAAGTCGGAGAAAAAGCCATCGATAATTGTATAGGTTGGATGAATAATTGAGAGATTTTTCCTTGAAAGCAACATTTGAGAAGTTTTTGTTCAACTACAAATTTGCTTGAAATGTCAATAAAGCAAATGTTCAAAGTGTATTTCGTTGTTTCATAAACTATAATATATAGCCTATTTTCTGCAAGAACTTTGAAATTATTTTAGTAATGGCGCAGCATGTTCTAGTTATTTTCCCCCCTATTCTGCAACCTTTGCAGGAATCATAATTTAATTAATCTATCAACAGATATGAATCACTTTTAACAAATCAAAAAAGTTATATTATCATCTACAAATGAATTACTATTCTTCGAATTCTATCGTAGTAGACAATGAAAATCTTTTCAAACAATCAAACTGGAACATGAAAAAATATTGAAATTGAAAGGACATAAAAAGTGTCAATTCAAAGAAAAACCGAACACACAAACAAAATGGATGAAAAACTAATCAAATACTTTCATTCCTTTAGAAATATCACAATTTCTATTTCTAGGTCCAAAATTCAGCATATAACCAATAACCGACAAGGCAAGGAACTTCAAAACAACGATGTCTACGTTTTTCTTTGGACTGTCTTGAAATATTCTCAAATAACATCTCTGCAATGTCTTTTAGATATGTTTTCCAAATATCATTGATTGACATTCATCTATAAAATCTACGTAAATAACTTTTTATCAATGTATATTATCTATGTATGATAAAAGTTATATAAACATCAGAGGAATGTATATTTATGATGGTCTAACGTATCGATAATGTATATTTAAAGTAAGTAAAATGTAATATATTACATCATATGGGTGTATGATTTGAACATTCACTTCTCTTCATTAAAATGTGAATGTTTAGGTACTCATTCTTTTCTTGTGAGTAGACAGATGAATTTTTTTTGTTGAAATTCACAAAAAAACAACTCAAGCAAAAATGAAGTACTCATCATAATATCTCATGAAATCGATTATAAATGCCCTAGTAGCAGTCATACTGTTCCACAAATCATGCCATAACTCAATTATTGCAATAAACGTAATGCAAAGTAATAGTGATAGTAATGTTCATAAAAACTTTGAAGAGGATAAATCATCTCAACTGTACAGTTTGAAATAAAAACTGAATTTATCGGCCGTTAATAACAGAATATCACAAACTCCGTTCTCCAAGTTAGTATCTTTTTTAAATAGTGAGTTGGATTTGCTCTCCTGCTGAAACTACTAAGATCTTCAGAATTTGTCAGAGAAGATATAACTATTATATTGAAAGGATCCTACTATCAATTCAGATTGAAAAAATGCCTCGCTGTTGTATTTAAAAAAAAGGTGATACTATCAATACTGAAATAATGCTGCAAATAAAAAACATAGACCAACTCCCTTTGACTATGAGTAGTGGAAGTTAGTTTGGCCAATATTGGGGTCGTTCAAATACTGCATGCTATTTCCAATTGGAATTTTTCGTGGATACAGTGAGCCTGAAAAACCAAATTGAAATTTAAAAAAACTGTACATGAATATGAAAGGTGTTTAATTTGGAAATGTTTTTCTCTCGCTTTGTCACAATTATTGAGGTACCAATATACTTGTTACTCAATCAGTTGACAAATTCAATTTTTGATTTTTTTCAGCTGTCTGTCTCTGCATGTGATTCGACTGAAATCTCAGTGCTACCAATATCCTGATTATTGATTACTCGAACCTGTTTATGGCAAAAATTTTACAAAAAAGGGTTGAACCTGCTGCTCACTGGTAAAAGCATGAGTGCTCTATCGTAGGAAATTTGGTAATAAAAATGTATTTAAATAACCAAATAATTGTATAATCCGCTCTCAACTTTCTTTAGACTCCAATGAACTAGCTTCGCATTGTGAAAAGAGAGCAGTGGCCACTAGTAGCTCAGAAGCGGATGGAATGAGGGAACCATGGGCGCCGTTACAAAAAAAGTTAGAGGGGCACATTATTAAAAATGTGAGGGGCACATTTTTTCAAATCAAAGTATTGCATTTAATTGAAATGAAAATCCTTTGAAAAAATACTTAAGAGTGTGGTTTAGAAAAAATTGCAAAATTAAGTCGATATCGTGTCTCACTGAATGGACTGAAAAATCTAAAATCCAGGGGAGGCGCCCGCCCCCCTTGTCCTCAAGAAACGGCGCCCTTGGAGGGAACCTAGTGAGAGGGAGTTAAAACTAAACATAAAATATGAAAGCGAACTCATTTTACATTTTACGCTTCCTGATTGATGCTCCTGAATATGTAGAAGATCCAAGCAGTGAGTAGTCTTCTTCAGATTTTGATGATAACCTTCAAGTAGCTTAGCTAAAGAATAATTTTGTTTCGAACTTTTTTTATATTGATTTTATTTCAAAAACTGTGTATACTCGAAAAAATGAGGATGGTGGAGACTGTCTGTGAATTTAGTAAATATCCGTTGTACTACTGCTGATACTAATAGTATCAATTTTCTTCTCCTGAATATGCTAATCATATTAGCGAAACAAGCGTCGAGTGCAAAAATATCAGTTCGATGTTAGGGTAATTGATCTCTAAGAAAAGTTTCAACTTTTACACCAAAGGTTCCAATATTATCGTTTAACCGCACTGTTACTGAAATACAGTTCAAGTAGATTAAAAAAAAAGGGTTAGTTATGGGGCTAATATTTGAGGCATTTTGTGAAAGCGGGTTATACAACAATAACTAAGTATAACCCCGAAACTAATGACCAAAAGTTCAAAACTAGCATATGGATTAACATTTTCATGCAGTCGTAACTCATGCACTAACAACTTAAAACTCATTCATTGATTTACGTGTGTTGAACTCTTGTTTTTCCGTTTTGGGATTAGGCTTAGTTATTAGGTAACCCGCTATAATTATGTTCATTGAAAAGATATATTTTTGACATCTCTACAATCTCAATTCGAAGTCATGATCATATTACACATTTATCAAAATAATAATTTCCTAAAATATTCAGTAATGTTTCTTCTATGAGTTAGGTACCTACATTGTTCAAATGTTTGCAAAAGCTCTAGAAAACATCTATTTTTTACGTTCGCTAGATGAAATAAAAATATGACATTAACAATGAATAAACATTCTAGAAATGTTTTTTTATGGAATTTCCGAAATGTTTTGAGAAAACGTTTCCTTGGGGGTAAATAAGCAGTTTCTATGATATTAATGCCATATCAAAAACCCTGGTTGGACATAACATTGTAAAAAACAAATATTTATAACACGTTATTGTACCTTCTGAAAACATTCTAAGTGGGATAGAAAAAGACATCTCTTTGAAGAGCTTATTGTCATATGTAAACTACATCACCTATTTTTCGTTAGGTTTCATTAAAGTAAATTATGTAGACAAAGGAAGTTCGATCCACTACCATTCTGTTATGATTATTCTGTCAATTAGCGACTCCAACTTAATATGGAAAATGTATCCATATTTTATCCTCGAATCAATCAATTTTGTTATTTTGCTAACCTAACATCAGATTGTCTGTATACATATCAGATGCAAAACTTCGGTGGACCAGTTCAATGCAAAAATAAATCCATTCACCTGCTAATCATTATGTAACCATCATCATTTCATTTGTAGGGGCCAATTTCAGTTGTTCCGATTAATTGAATATAAAAACAAACACTTACATTCAATATGTAGCTGGAAATCACAAAATGTTTCAGTAGACAAATTTCAGCTGACAGTGTTTTGTTCGGTGACCACTTCTCTGTTGGAAAACTCGAGCAGCTGAGGTCTAACAGAAAAATCGATAGAACTCGACCCGTTTCCTTTCTGGTTCATGCGAAGTCCCCTTAGGAGGGTAAGTTGTAGGGGCGAGAGGGTTGAAGTAAACTGAAGTTACGAATCAGAATCTATGAAAACCATATGGTGTCATATCTGCCTCACATGGTATGATTTCAAATATGTTGGTTTGATGAAAGCACCGAATATAAATGCGTGGTGCTGTAGAATTTATATATAGGTGATGGAAAAAAATATATTAGAAGAATGAATGGTGTGTTTATAAACTCAACTGGAATAAAGTAATAGGTAATATAATCAACCGTTTAAAATCAAGGTGTTTATGAACAAGAGGTATATTAAACAAAAAGAAACCTAAATATCTTTGTGAGTCTAAGCACGGGCTTAGTCTCTGATTCCACCATTGGTGAATTTTCTAAATTGAGCAACACGGCAGCTAAAACATCGACTGTGACACGTGACACATACATGTAAATGATATTGGTGGCTATTGAAATATATTTTGATTCTAAGTTTATGAACTCACCATAAGTAGCAAATAATAAAGAATAATTATTTTATGTCTCATTTTGAGCGTTTATAAATAATCCAAAAATACATTATATACCTACATATACTTCAGGAAATAACTTGTTTCCACACCGACATAATCAATAATGCATTTTCATAACAAAAACTAGATATACGATATTAGCGTGGATTGATCTTCTGCTCGAAACTACCTTGGATTGATCACGACATTACCGTGGATTTATCACAAACGTAAAGCTTCACGTGGAATAGGCTTGGATTGATCATAAGAAAATGATCCACCCATAATTAGCGCGGATTAATGTTTTATGGACATTTACTATGATACATCGGGAATATGTCGAATTCGAGCACCAAATCAAGTAAGTATTTATTCAGAAAGTAATGTGCTTACAGGACATACTAGAAAATATGGATGAAAAAGTTATAGCCTATTGATTTTATAAACCTATATAAATATCAGTACAAAACATAAAAACGTAGGGCAGTCAATAACAATTATTTATACATACACACCCCACGATTTCACTCTGAATTACTTCATTCTGTTAATTACTCAAATTCTATTATAATTTTATTTTGAGCTGATTGACTATGAATGATTGTTTAGCCTTCTACTACCGTAATATAAACTCTTTGTAATTAAAAATTATTTTCTATTTTTTAGTTCGTTTAGCTATAAAAGCGTGTTTTTTTAGTTTTTTAAACTATTATTTATTATTATAATG
>JAVJAQ010005475.1:0-225810 GCA_032362365.1 Zygogramma bicolorata
ACCGCTATAGTATATCTACTAACCATAAATTGTCATGTAATTGCCAGAGGTCAATTCGAATTATAAAACATCAGTTGAAAATAATTGCAATACAAATTCTGGAAGACCTGTTCGTGTAAGGAGAGTTCCTGATAGATTACAATTATAATTACTTAGTTGATTCTGGGAGAGATGTAGTGTTTGAGTTAATATGATTTGCTTTGGAATCTGTATGTAGAGACAATAATAAACAAACATGATATATGTCAATGAAAATGTAAAGTTCTGGAAAATAAATATTTAAAAAGTAATAAGATCACTCCTGATATCTACGAATATAATAAACAAATAAACAATATAGCATAACAGTTCCTTTAAATATTGTTTGAACGTCATTTTTTTGTGGTGGATCAATATTTGTTCCGTAGTTTTTTGGGTTTGTAACCTACCGCAATCTGAAAAAATAAGAATTAATATTGGAATCTATACAAGTGTAGAAGGGCAGATTTTCAATCTACCCCGAAAAGTTGCTGCGTCTATTGAAAAACAGTTCTTTCTGGATAGAACAAGTCCAATTAGTCAGCAACTTCTCGTATAACTCAAATTTTGCCTATCAAAAATTTGAAATAATTTGACAAATGTCAATCACGAAAACTATCTTTACCAGGTATTTGCACTTGAAAAGGAATTCGCCTAGAAGTTTTGAGAACGGAAACAGATTTAGTTTCCGAAACGTTAACAGATAAGTATTTTCATATATATATATATATATATATATATATATATATATATATATATATATATATATATATATATATATATATATATATATAGAAATACGGAATGTTGTTTGGGGATGCAGTCAAATTACTGGGCTGTTGTTTAAAGAATACTCTTTGTTATCTGGTCGAGCTTTCGAGAATGTTTATTCCCTTTATCAAGACATTAACGTGAGGTTATAGTAAGAAGTCAGACGTAAAATGAGACTATAACCTCACGTTAATGTCTTGATAAAGGGAATAAACATTCTCGAAAGCTCGACCAGATAACAAAGAGTATTCTTTAAACAACAGCCCAGTAATTTGACTGCATCCCCAAACAACATTCCGTATTTCTCCTTAACTAGTCAGTCAAGACTACCCTTCGCTTTTATATATATATATATATATATATATATATATATATATATATATATATATATATTTGATCGGCTAGGCTTCCGCGGTCAGAAATGTGCTGGCTGGAACTTCCGGTTGATCCGCGTCTGGAAAGATTTACTTGTCTACGTTTCGACTCCCATTTCGGAGCCATTTTCAAGACTTAGTGACCTTGCGTCTAGGTCTGAATTGTCTCACTAGCTGGCTATCATCACTGGAGCTCCAGTGATGATAGCCAGCTAGTGAGACAATTCAGACCTAGACGCAAGGTCACTAAGTCTTGAAAATGGCTCCGAAATGGGAGTCGAAACGTAGACAAGTAAATCTTTCCAGACGCGGATCAACCGGAAGTTCCAGCCAGCAATATATATATATATATATATATATATATATATATATATATATATATATATATATATATATATATATATATATATATATATATATATATATCAGTTCATATTATTTTTTTGATAGGCAAAATTTGAGTTATACGAGAAGTTGCTGACTAATTGGACTTGTTCTATCCAGAAGGAACTGTTTTTCAATAGACGCAGCAACTTTTCGGGGTAGATTGAAAATCTGCCCTTCAACACTTGTATCGATTCCAATATCATTTCTTATTTTTTCAGATTGTGGTAGGTTACAAACCCAAAAAGCTACGGAACTAAAAGTTCCTTTGAAGTTTTTCATAAACTTATTTTCCCTACCCTCCTTGAAACTTTCGAATTTACCTCTGATTTGTTGCAACATGTTTTTTTAAGGACTTATATGATTTGAATCCTTTTGTCACAGAGAAGAATGTACATCATTTTTAATGTTAGTAAACCTCTGGAGAGCCTTCAGCCCCTCAAGTTCTTGATAATCCATACAAACATTTAACATTGTGAACTTGTTACCCACGGAATACTGTGAATTTGTTACCCACGGAATACAAAAATAAATTTAGAAATGTAACAGCCGCCTTCCTGAGTATGTAAGGAAGATTAGGGTCAACAACCACTGAAGGCGCTGATGGCGGCAATTTTGTCATGGTGCCACGTTATAAGAGAGGACTTATACAAAACACTCATTTCGCTCAAAGTACCAAGGGCCAGCGCCGGATTTAGACTTTGGCGGCCCATAGGCAGAGCATGTGATGGAGGCCCTCAAATCGTTTGTGGTCAACTGTTGAAAGGTCAAGTTGAAGAAGAGAGCAACTGAATATTTTGGCCAACATAACGTTTATTTAAAATTATAGATACCTGCAAGCTAAATTATTTTTCTTTTTATTTTCACATTGATAAATGAATCAATAATATTGTTGGAGTCTGTTTCTCTCAAAATATCCCTTTCTAAACTGAGGGGAGTCAAAATATTAAATCTGTCCTCGGTCACTGAACTTCGGAGTTTATTTTTTATAAGATTCAGTTTCGAAAACGATCTTTCAGCAGTACAGTTCGTCACCATTAGTGTGAGATAAATTCTCAATATTACCTCAACATTGGGAAAGCACTCTTTAACATTGTTTTTGCACAATAATTCATACATCCATCTCTCATATCCAATTTCTTCTCTTTTCTTCTGTTCAAATTTTTCATACTGAACTATGAATAGTTTGAAATCTATGAATTCATTGCTAAGAGTATCATCTACGTCGTAGCAATAGGTTTCTTGATCAGAAATAGTTGTCAAATTTCTCAAAAATCCAAATCGTGCATTCAGAAGTGAGTAGGCATCCATTCTCTTCTGAAGAGCGGTCATGAGCTGGTCGACAACAACTGGGATGTAGGTAGCTTTGAGTCCTAAATTTGTCCGAGGGTGACAAGTGAACTTCCGAAGCTTGCGGGCAATCTAAAGTTGACAACCGAACGTTTCTTTTTGTTTTTCTCCTTTTCTCTTCTTCGTAGTTCTGGCAATCAACTAGCTCAAATGCCTTTATTTCATGTTGATTGAAACTGCCTCTTTCATTTTCGATGGTTGATTTTAATGAATTAAGCAGAAGCAGAAGCATTGTCGTACGACTGTCCATGAATGTTCCTCAGGTCCAGCTCGTTTTGTTCTAAAAAATGTATCAAGCACTCATGCATATCATTAGATACTCAACCGTTTATTTTTATACAAAAAACTAGTTCATTCATGTCGAGCGAGGGTGCCTACGTATGCGCATACGCGTTTGGGCGGGTGGAGCGGCGGGCGGCAGGACTTTTTCTATAGAAAGAGGAGGCGATACGCCGCTCTATAGCTTCATAAACGCGTCTTACTCGATTTCCAATGAGAAAAGGCCTGCTTTTTTCATGGTAAAAATGAAGCGCGCCGTGCGACAAGCCATTTTTGGTTGTTGCTATCGGTTTAGCGCGGCGCGGTAGAATGTGCGAAAGGCGCTATTTGTGATTATATTTCGTGCTGCTTTGACTCGAAGATTTTTAAATGTTAACTCTTTCCACTCAACGAAAAAAATTAGTTTTTCGTCTAACTATTTGTAACAAAACTCAGTATTTTTTTATTCTACTGAGCCATTGTCGATTAAATTTAATTTTTTTGTGATGTGGTGGCGGCCCTCTTGTGGTGGTGGCCCTCTTGTGGTGGTGGCCCTAAGGCGACTGCCTATGTTGCCTATGCTTAAATCCGACACTAAGGGAATTATACAAAATGATTCATTCTTATAAACTGCGTCAAGAAAACATTTATCCAGCTTTATTGTAAATTTGGGGTCAACAATCGCTACGGGAATGTGGCACAACATTTTTTGGTTTATACAAGTATGTTGTTACCTATCTAAACTTGTTTCTGTAATTTGTGTTGTAACCCAATAACTGCTTACATGGTTTGATTCATTATGTATATGTCCTGAAGCTTACTTCACTGTATACTTTTGTATTGGCACTCCCCTCCCTTCTTGGATAAGTGAGTTCTTATGTGGGTGGTGCCCAATGCTTGCTTGAATTTTATATACAAAGAACTGGAAGATTTACATTTGATTTCCATCTGACAGAAATTTTCCTAAAGTTGCCGAGTATGTTGACGATTTTTAGCCTATCTGTTTTTACGATAGAACGCGACAATTTCTTTCTCAACTAAAGTTAACATTTTTTTTTTATTACAGGCTTATCGACATGTGGACAATGTTGCTTTCGAAAACACTAACTTAGTTGAAAGATTCCTAAACTACTGGCGAGTTACTGGTCATCAGAGAATCGGCTTTCTATATGGCAGCTACGAAATACATGCAGATGTTCCATTAGGTTGGTAGACATTTTTTCATTCATTCAATTAAGAGACTTGAAGAATGACCTGAATAGACAATAAACACATTTTTCTGGAAGTTTGCAATTCCGTAAATCATCCTTCATAAATGTCACTTTTAACGATATGAGGTAATAGAGAACTGATGAAGAATATTTTAGTTGTTTGGTTTCAAAAATCCACCTCTTTTGTTCATGATTTTTGGGAAAACTTATAAATCCTAATAACTTTCTTTTATTTTTTTAGCAGTTGAAAGATTTGAAATAAGGTTTTGATTTTATATTGATTTGGCTCATTGCCAATCAGTCATGCGCTTAAAAGTAGCATTTAGTACATCTGTGCAGCAACCAAATTGACATCTAGCCTTTCAAAAAGTCATCATCTTCCTTTGACAAATGTGAAGTAATAAAGGTTATTTCTTTATTTCCGTCACTGCCTTTCCATATATTTTTTTATTTGAACGTGTGACAGAAGATTTTTATAAATGATATTTTTTCAGCTCTTCATATTTGATGAGGAAGACATGAAAAAATTCAATTTCGCTATCACATGTCATCTTAATGAATTGACCATAACCATGATCAATAAGACGGTTTTAAAAAAAATTCATGGGAGTCAAATTCTTTTTTTTTGACAAATGCAGATTTTTTCCATGAGCGGAAAATATCCCTTCATTATCATGCTTACATAATATTTTTCGAAGATAATTTCAGAAAGTGAGTGAGTGATAGAAATTCATACATAAACGGACACCCCAAAAACATTTCCAAATTTAGAGAAATCATTAGTTCCCACGCGTCTGTTGAATGTAAAAATATAGTATAAATTTCAATTTATCTAATATCATTTGAGTATATTGTACTGCAGGAGCATTCTATATGTTGATAAATAATTATTTCTTACCTATTGGGTTTGACTCCCCATATTTTCGCAGATGCAATAGAAAAAAACTCAATTTACCCCGTGAATTTTTTTCTTTGTTTTAAAATGTTTCAAACAACCAACCAAATATAATATATAATTTTTCGCCCTCGTATCATAATATTATACTATTATACCGCATGTATTGACCCAATGGTCTCGAGGATTCTCTCTGAAAAAAAATGGATATTATTTAATTGTGAATTTTATGTTTTAGGTATCAGAGCTAATGTAGTTGCAATCTATGAACCACCACAAACGAGTTCCCGTGATTCGGTTCGTCTCCTACCAGACGAGAAAGAAAATATCGTAGAACAAATAGCTACGTCTCTAGGGTTGAGACGTGTCGGATGGATATTCACAGACCTTTTAGCAGAGGATGTTCAAAAAGGTACTGTTCGACACACAAGAAACATCGAGAGTCATTTCCTGTCTGCCCAGGAGTGTATAATGGCCGGCCACTATCAAAATATCTACCCCAACACATGCAGATATGCTTCCAAAGGCATATTCGGCTCGAAATTTGTAACCGTTTGTGTTACTGGTGAGTTAGAAATTGTATTTTGCTTTACTAGTTCAGGAAATGAAGCATTTTGGCTTGCAATTTTTTCGTCCACCATGGATTTATCTGAAATTTTCACAGAAGGTAGGGAATAGCTCAAGGATCATTTACTATATAATGACGCTATACGCTAGAGCCTTGGGGGAGGTTGCCACCCCATCACAGGGATGGAATTTTTTTCATTACATTTTAACAGTAGGGATCAACGGAAGAAGTAATTCTAAGAAAAAAATGCTCCATACGTTTTTTTCGTAAAAGTAATATTTTTTGAGTTATTCTAAGTTGAAAGTAACAGTTTTTTGACGGAAAAATCGACTTTTTTAAATGGTTTTTTGTAAATAACTCTAAAACTATACATTTTATCAAAAGAAATGTGGAGAGGCAAATTGTAGCTTTTGAAAAAAACAATGCTCTCTTTATGATTTTCCTACGACATATACGAACTGAGATACATCAAATTAATGCTTAGCTTTTTTCGTCAAATGTATAAATTGTCAGATTTAAAGCGAAATAACGAGAAATATTTACATTTTTCGAAGAAAGCTCATAGAATTTTTCTTAAAGTATTCAATTAGAGCTTTCAAACAAATAACAAAATATCTTCCTAGCGTGAAAATTGACCGACTTATGATCAAAATAAGATCGGTCCCGCTTTTTTCTACGAAAAAAAAAACTAAGAAAACAACCTCCAAAGTACCCCCTAACTAAAATTGATCGCCACCCTTCTGTGATTCTCTTTATATATCTGTAACTCAGAGGTCAACTGTACTAAGCCCATTTTTGCCGAAAATGAGGTTTTTATCGCTAGTTACATAAGTTTTTGTGCTTTTTTGATACAAAATACTTGCAAAATTAAATTCCCAAAATTTTAGGAATTAGCAAGGTTGAAAGAATACCAAGTCACAATATCACTGAGAGGTAAACTATACTAAGTGGACATAATATTTATGTGCCACTGTATTATGTCCATGTTAAATGGACTTGGTACAAAAAGCAATATACCTTAATACTATGTCTATCAAGAATGAACTTGGTATAAAGTAACAACAGCACGGCGACCAATAACGTGTTAGAACAGGAAAATATAATATCGTTTTTTTAAGTGATTCTTTCAGTTGTTTGTCTTTTCTGGTCAAGAAAGGGTGTTTTTCATCATCATGAGTTCAAGACGCGCTAAAATATTTGCTGCCTTAAAAAAAGTTCAACCGTTGGAAGAACGCGAACACGTGCTACAAAATGGTAAGATCAGGTTGTGTAAATTCCTTTACATGATAACGAGATAATTTTTCTAAGTTACATTAGTAAAGGTCAGAGGCATTTTATGAAATCAATAACATCACAAATACCTACTGACAATTATTGAGAAATCGACTGAAGAAATTACGATTTGGTCCGATAACTGTCCGTCACAAAATAGGAATATAAATGCGGTCTTAGCGTATACTGCTTTGGTATTATTTTCAACTTTGAAAGTTATGAATCACAAATATCTTTTAAGAGGTCACACACATCTTGAAGTGGATAGTGAACATTCTCTTATAGAAAGAGCCAGAAAAAAGATGCCTACATTCCAAATCATGACGCCATGGGACTGGCAACAACTTGTGCGATTGGCTAGTACAAAATTTTCTGCGGTTAACATGGAAACTACAGATTTTAAAGATTTTTGTCTTCAATTAAGGGCAATAATTCACCATTGACTCACAGGAAAAAGTATGAAAATGGAAACGATTTTAAGATTTCCCAATTAGTGCACATACAGACCCGATCGGATCAGCCAGGAAAGGTTTTCTGTAAAAACTCTTTTGAACAAGAGAATTTTGATATTCTAGATTTGAATAAAACCACACGAAGGTCACTATCGTTTCCTGATGAAATTCCAATAGTTAGAAACGGGCCAAAACCAATTGTCGAAAAAAAGTACCAACATTTACAGAATCTGTTAAAATGTTGAAGATAATGCTGATGAATAGAAAAATTAACAAAAATATTTACACAGGAGATGTTTTTTATGTAAAACTTAATAAATAAATAAATAAAATATCTTAGATTTACCATTTTTCCATTTTCCATGTTTCCATAATAATACCAAGTCCTGTCTGTTGAAAATATAAGGTATACTAAGTCCGTTTGTTTCATTTATTTAGTACCAAGTCCACAAAATAAATTTTTTTTGGGGGTGTCCTATACTATGTCCAGTTAAAAAAAATTAACCACATAAAAAAAAGTTTTAACATGCTATACCCAATACTAAATAATGTACCCAGGTATTCCAATTTTTGAAAAGAAAAAAACATTATTTAACAAATGACAAAGAATGTACCTAGTTATAAATGTTTAAACTGCTCTCCTGTAAAATTTCTAAAAAGTGACTTAGTACAGTTGACCTCTGAGGTACAGATATGTACACCACGAAGTTTAACCAATTCAAAATGCCTAATTTTAGAAAAATTGGAGTTTAAAGAGAAAACGAATTTTTTCAATTTCGTGTTTTTAACCCTTCTCTTATAAATATCTCTCAAAATACTAAAGATACGAAAAAACCGATACAGTACTAAATTGTAGCTTTTTTAATGATAAAAATTTCCCTGTGTGAAGATTTTTTGTAAAGTGAATATTCGGCGAGATATAGCCGTTTAACACCCACATTTACGATCGAACATCACCTTAGTCGAGCGCTTTAAACATTCCCCATTTAAAAATTAAGGGATCTTTAGTAATTTTATCTACACAGTCTCATAGCTCTTGAAAAGCTCTACAAAATCGTCCCAGAAAAAAAATTTCTATCACCAGAAATGAAGGAGCTATGCTTAAAAAACCAATTTTTTTTGAGAAAAATTTGAATTACCCGCTTTGGAGCGTAGTATTCTACATAACCGGTATATTCGGCCGTTATGCGTTATATGTTCCATTTTTTCCATTCATATTGGAAGACAGAGGAGAAAAAAAATCTGCTCGAGTGTGTGAGTGTATATTTCGTTAATTTCTCACCAAGTTCGAAGACATATTATAAAAATTTCAATGTTTTCAAGGATAGTTTATAACAAGTGTAGGTTGAAAGATTATGAAATTGTATCCTGAAGCATGAAACAATCATTATTTAACTATTTTCACCCATATTTAGGTTTTTAATGTTATTTTAATTATAATTTTTGACAATTAGGGGTAGTTTTCACCCCCTAAAAAACAAAAAGCGTACAACAGCACAATGTAGAAAATGAACTGGAGGGTGTAATAAGCCTAATACCCAATTTTTGTACAAATCGGTGCTGGACGAAAAAATTGCGAGGTTTTACCATTTTTTCAGCTTCATTTTCTGAACTATACTAGTTTTCAACCCAATTTGTTATTGAAGGTGATGCAACCAACCAAGTCCATATGGAAGGCTACCAAGTTTCTAATCAGTGCATGGCCTTGGTGAGGGACAACTGCCTGATACCAACAAAAGATTGTCCTGAGTTGGGTTATGTTAGAGAATCATCTGACAAACAGTATGTTCCAGATGTATACTACAAGGTGAGTAATATTTTATTAAAATATTTGCGATATTATGAAACTGGACTTTCACAAGTCAACATATATTCCAAAAAACATTTGACATAGTCAGTGGGCATACTTGAAGACTGGCGTTAAATCAAATCATCTTTCGAACAATCTGTTCAGGCCAGTCTCAAATTACCTACACAGTAGGTTTCGGCTGGTACCTGTCAGAAAACAACTACTCCCCTGGCTAATACCACGAAGGACATTGAATTATATCCGACCGGTGTCAGCGCAGGTTTCTTCACAAAAGTAAACCCTGCATTTGCTTTCGTCGATACAAATGAAGGGTTTACTTCTGTGAAGAAACCTGCACTGGCACCGGTCGGATATAAATCAATGCCCTTCGTGGTATTAGCCAGGGGAGTAGTTGTTTTCTGACAGGTGCCAGCCGAAACCTACTGTGTAGGTAATTTGAGCCTGGCCTGAACAGATTGTTCGAAAGATGATTATATTCCAAAAAGTTCATTGTTCTTACATGCCATGTACAGTGCGGCTGTAAATGAAGTCACCTCCTAATTTTGTACGGGACAAGATATCAAGGTCGGACATCGTTAACGTTGAATGGCGTCATTTTTGGTACTTCGAAGTGAAAAAATATTTTTGTGACTCATCGCCAAGGAGAGTATAAACTATTTTCAATATTAATAATAATACAATAATTTATTGTCATAAAATCTCACAACAGAATAAATATTGACATTGTTGTGTTTGTGGTTGAGCCTTATAGATGGCTCGATATACGTACACACACACACACACACATTTAAATAACCATATATAATCCAAACACACATATTAGGATTAAGTCTGATTTCACCAATGGAATATATGTGTGAGAGGGTATATTCATGAGTGGTTCAAAAATTATCTGTCAGATAGAAAACAATTTATATTTATGGAAGAGACTGAAGGAGTCCATGAAACGGTTTTATGTGGAATACCACAAGGATCAATCCTTGGACCTGTTCCCTTTCTTATATATATTAATTCACTGGCTAATTTGGATCTGGTCGGGAAAATCAAGATGTTTGCTGATGATACAACTATAATTTATAGCGGATATAGTTTACAAGAAGTCATAAAAAACATGTTGACCGACATTGACAAAATATCATCTTGCTAGTAAAACATAAATTAACTTTAAATTACGAAAAGTTATTTTTCATGTTTGCGACTAAACGATCAATTCCTATCAATTTCAAAAGTGAAATCATCGAGTATTCTCCTTCTGTGAATTTTCTTGGCCTGCATATTGATGAAAATTTGTCATGGTCCAAACATATTGAAATATTAAGGAAACAAATATCTCCAGTAATTGGAATCATCGTCAAAATAAGAAACTTTTTACCCTTGAATATCTTAAATTCATTTATCACTCTTTAGTATTATCCAGACTTCATTACTTAGTCTCGGTATGGGGATCGGCAAAAAAATGTTTACTGAAACCATTGAAAACTTTACAAAACAAAGTCATTAAATGTATATTCAAACTTGATTATAAAGAACCTACAGTAAATTATTTATATAAAACGAAACATCTTCTGGATATCTATTCACTTTATAAATAAAAAATTTGTACTTTTATTCATCTGGTAAAAAATAATTGGAAAATCTCAAATTTGGTTTTCATTCCTATTAATGATCAACATAATCATTCAACAAGGAATTCAGATAATTTGGCAACTTTGAAAATGAAAATAAATGTGGGACAGCAATCAAAGGAATATTACATTATAATGAACTACCAAAATTTTTAAAAACTTATGGTAAACTAAGATTCAAGGTAGAATTGAAATACCATTTATTATCATGATTTTTTTTAATATTGATATATTTCTGAGAAATGTTTCAGATATATTTGGTCAGGATAATGAATTGATGTTTAGTTTTATTGAAAGATGTATTGTTTTTTTCCCTATCATAAACTTATATGTTTCTTGGGAAAATAAATAGATACACAAATGAATTTGTCATATAGATGATGGCATTGCTAAAATGCTAAAATATTTGTCAAGAGAGTAAAAACAATTATCAATTAAGTAGTCTTTGACTTTATTTTTGTAGTTGTTTATATTTTCTATGTACTTCAGTTCATTTGGAAGTGCATTTAAAAGTTCCATTGCTCTATATTGAGCTCCCCTTTCATATAATGTTGGCTTATGTTTCGGTATTCTCAGTGAGTGTGAAAAATGCATCTTCCTCTCGTTATTTCTATATCTGTCCATATTTGTTGGATAAAGGATATCAGCATACAGTGAGGGAAGGGGCATAATTCTGAGTTTCTTTAATACAGCCCTACAAGAGTGAAAGTAATGAGCTCCCGTCAAACTCCTGACAATGCGTTTTTGTACCAGAAAAGCCTTTTCTGCTAGGTTTAATTCTTCCCAAGCTGTCGATGCGTAAGTTAACATTGACAGCCTGCTCCTAATGAAAAAATTCTCAGAGCTTTCAAGTCAGCAGAATTGCCCGATCTGCACACTATAAAGCACAACTTAATTAATTTACTGATAGTTTATGAAAAAGAACAGGAATTGATATCTGACCCAGTTTTATATATACATTATTCTCCAGCTCCAATAGCCGGCAAAATTACACCGTTACCGTTTTTTCTCTATTCAAGTGAAGATCATTTATGTCACACCATGTCATTTTCCTGGATACTTTGATTGCCTCATATTATTTATTCCTTTATTTATCACAGCATAGGCTAATGGACAATGTTTGATCCTAACTAACATTATGCTTATGTCAAAATATTTAGACAATGAATGAAAAATTTAAATGAATGGTCACACTCACAAATAATAAAATTCAGTTACTTATATAAAATATCGACATATAAAAGCCTTCATTGATACATTCACAATACTATTAGCTGCCACCAGGAAGATGTGGCATAAGCAAATTGAAAAAATATCTGTTTCAGATAGGTTTGTAGGTGAGTCATTTACGTAGAGCAAAAATAGTAGTGATTCTATTATTGAACCTTGCGCAACCCCTATGTTACTATTTTTAGGTGTCGAGAAATACTCCTGTACTTTACCATTGTGTTCAAATTTGAACAAATTTGGTGAGTTATTTCTGTCAAGTAGGATTCAAACAGGTCAAAACCACACCTCTGATGCCATAGCATTTAAGTTTGTTTCGAAGGATGAGATGATCAAGTGAATCAAATGCTTTAGTGAGATCGAAGTATATTCTTGATGGTAATTCTACTTTGTCAATATAATCGACTTTATGTTTGAGTGATTGGTAGATGGAATTTTCGGATGATTAACCAGGCAAAAATCCATATAGGCACTTACTGAGAATATAATGTTTTTTCAAAAAGCTAAGTAGTCTCAAATAGATCGGTCTTTCAAGCACCTTGAGCATGCCGGTAACAGAGATATTGGCCTATAATTGAAAAAATTCAAATTTTAGCCCTTTTTTGTGAGTCGGTATAATCTTTCCATCTTTTGAGTTTGTTTGGGAAGATACCTCCCTCAAAACACATGTTCTTTATTTTTACTAGTGGTTCCGAAAATTCTCAGGCTATAGAATTGATTACGTTACTTGGTACCTCATCTATAGCCATCGACGATTTAGAAGCTAAATTTTTTATTACGCTCCATCTCTTTACTATCAGTTGGGTTTGAAAAGAATGAACCTCGAACCTTTGTTGAAGCTAATTTTTCCTTTCGTTTCTCAATGCCCTGATTCATGCTAGTGGAGTGCCGTAAGGCGTAAAAAAATGTAAAATCTCGGAATCCAGGACAAGTTAATGAATCTCCATAAAAACTGTTGGAAGACCAAGTAAAAAAAAATGAAAAACAAAAAATGCCCGATCTTGATTATAACAATTTTTAACAATTTACTGTAAAATGAGAAGGAACAAGGGAAAAAAATTAGAGCAGAGATTTATATGTAATAATAAATATTTGCATAGAAACTTTTATGTGAATTTATATATATTCCAATAGGTGGTACCTGTACTCCATAATACTGATATTTTTCTCAGCATAAACAACGTCAGTCTGAGTTCTTGAAAAGTTACTAAAAAAACATAGTCCTCCATGAATCTGAAATTAGGTATAGCAGTTCAAGTTCGAAAAAGTTGTGCTTGTTAATGCAACAAATGTGTGGATATGAGTTATTGGTACAAAATGCAGCAGTCGACATTGGCAAATATGTAATGAATTGTTTTCGTCTGTACCGCTATTCCTATAAAAATTCTTTCTTTTTTTTTCCAATGGATTTAGTTTCATAGGTCATTCAGTTTTCTATCCAACACAGGTTCACTTTTCAAAATCGGACTTGACGTTCCTTGGTTATCAGCAGTCAAATTTGTCTATTCCAACAATGAGTCTCGATTTCTTGAAGAAAAACTATAACCATAATTATTATGGTGGTTAATTCGAGGTAATTGAGATAAATTGAAGCCATTTTTGTAGTGAGTCTCCATTTCAATTATGATTATGGTTATTTTAATATGATTTTAATATTTTCTTAATTTTTTTTGGTAAGTAATCTACCATAATCTGAAAAAACTGAGGATTGATTTTGAAATATATACAAAAAAAACATAAAACTACGAAGAAAACGTTCCTTCACCATAAATTTAATAGTTCCAAACTGTATATAAAATTGAAATGGTAATTACTGGATAGATAATTGAAAGACTTGTAAAACGAAGCATTACAGGAGTCTCCTTCCATTTGGAAAAAAATGAAGGCGCCCTTTCTGCGGCGAGTGACTTCACACTATTAATTATGCCACCAGAAAATATTGAAATTGATACATTTTCACATCAACTTTGTCAAACCTTGATATCTTGTCCTGTTCATGAGGTGACGTAAGGGATGTTCTAGTATTTATTGAGTACAAGACTAAATACATTGTAAACTTGGCCCAATATAAACTTCCGGTTGAACAGCGTCTGGAATTTTTTTTGTTTCGACGTTAAGGCTCCCACTTTGGAGCTATTCTCAAGACTTCTTGACTTGGTGGCGAGGCCTAAGTCTCCTCAACCCCCAGCACTCATCTTGACAGAGTGAAGATTGTGGTTTGGTTGATAGAGAGATGGTATTTATAGCTATATGAGAATCCGACGTTGTTGAAACTATCGGACTATATACAGGTCTGGTTTGAAAAGGAATAATTAATGGATTTGTTCGAAGGGATAATAATGGTTTCCAGGAATTGGGGAGCCTTTGTGAGTCGTCTCGTTTGTTGAGGCATTGAGAGCGTTTTTCAATTTCTATTGCTTCGCGAATGATTCTGGAGTGGAGTGTTTTTGCTGTGGCAATGGTCTTCGTGTTGTTGAAGTCAATTTTGTGTCCGGTTTCGTGGTGGTGTTTGAAGAGAGTCGAGGTCATGTCCGAATTACGTACTGCTAGTTCGTGCTCGTAGGACCTGTTTGATACTCGTCGGTTCGTCTGTCCTATATATGTTCTCGGGCAGTCGTGGCAAGGAATTTCATATATTTCTTGTGATTCGTTGGGTATTGTATCTTTAGGTGAGCACAGGAAAGAGGATATTTGATTGTTTGCTGTGAAACCCCGGATGAAAGGAAGGGAAGCTTTCGGGTGTTCAGTCATTGAAAATTTGAGCTCCCAGTTTTCTATGGAATACTATTGATTTTCTATAACAACGGTTTATCTCGAATGAAATGGCCGACATGATGGCCTAAGCCGTTTGCTCGATGGACAAATCCTTCATTTTTACAGGAATAAAAAGGTTAATTTTGAAAGAATGCAGGCTTTCACGGCTGGAGTCGATATTTTCGGTGATATCCGCACTTGAGGGCCGTGGTCTCGGATTTTGATGCCGTAGCGGCAGTCATCTTCAGCGGTGTTGCGGTTGAAATGAACTAACTGCAGTGAGTTGTTGCGTAATAGTAGTGTATTTGCATTAAACTTGCAGCATGCAAATACGTATCACACAACAATTCATCGCAATTGTTGCATTTCTACTGCGACATCGCTTAAGTTGGCTGCAATTGTTGCAGTCAAAAGATACAGAGATAAGAATTCGAGACCACGGCCATCAAGCCCGGATATCACCGAAAATATTTGGTTGAAAAAAATTGTTCGTTCCGTTAACCAGCTGACGAACGTCAACCCTCAAGAGTCGAAACTTGGGCGAGCAATGGATAAACGAGGCCTTGCCTTTTAACGTGTTATTACCCAGCACGGTGGCCTGGCGGGAATTTGAATCCCGGCCTTCCGCTTGAAAGGCGGACGTGCTAACCTCTACTCTACCGAGAACCATAGTACAATTACCTACACATTTTTCTTTAAGAAAATCAATCTGCGCCGTACTTATGATTCCTCACCAGTTCTAATTTCTTTCATTATATGAATATTGACGACCCAAGCCGCTAATTAGATTGTCAGGATTGACAAACCATGAATATCATCAACAAGGCTTACCAACGAAAAATCCCACCCCTCAATATTTTCGAAAGGTATAGAAATATCACGAATCGAATCGATCATGTTTCGCTATGTGATAACATCTTCAAGCAGAAGAATGATGTCGGTTTTGTAAACCTCATAACAGTGCAAATCTTACATGGAACCGTATAAGTTTTTTTTTATATATCTGAAATCTCTGACACACTCGTAACTAATATTTTGCATGGGGGTTGATAAAAAATCTGAGGAAGGGGTCAGCTTAGAAGTGGAGTTACAGTTGTCACTCAAAAACGAAAATGTGTTCTCCTGCCAACCTTTAATTACGATTCTCGACGCGTTTGCTTTTAATTTTACACGAAAAATTATTCTTACAAAAGTTGTTTGACATATTCAAAGACAACCAACAAAGAACGAACATGAAAATAATGATGCGAAAACATCAATAATAAACGCGATAATAAAATACTTAGGTTCACCCACACATTTCTCAGGTATAAAATGACGATCCTACGAAAAAACGTATAAGGGCCAAAATTGTAGAAATTCAATTTTATAAAAGTTTATCACAGTTTTTCTCGTAAAATTGAAAATAAACGAGTTCAATAAAAAAATCTCCCCCTCTTTTCGGGTATAAATCGAAAAATATGTATCCTAGAAAATATTGATGATAACCAAAATTAGAGGAACTTTAATCTTGAAAAACTTCTGTTGTTGTTAAATTCAAGATGGCGGATGACGCAACGGGTCTAGTACCGTGGGAACTTGAATTTAGACCGCCCAAAGAATTCCTGAAATAAATTGCTAGTATTTTTGCGTGCCTGACCCTTTCTTTGAGCTGATTCGACTGGGCTAAGTTCCTTGTTTCAAATGTGCCTTTCATTTTCATGGGACTATCGGAGTATGCAGATTAATGTTTGAATGTGTCATTATCATATAACCGAGAATTTTTAGGAGTTATCCGACCACTATGTATAACTGACTCGAATAATTTATTGGCCTCGGCCACAAAACTCATATCGAATCTGTTATGTTCTCAAAATCGACTAGGCAAATGAAAACTTGGCCAATGATAAGAATGAAACCTCTACCATGAAAGTATGACCCATAGGTATGTAAATTCGGCCGGTCAGTAAAGAACGGCCCTCAAATCCAATACGAAAACTGGTCCAATTTTAAAAATTCAACAACATATGGGGTTCATATTATATTGCTCAATATTATATTTGGTGTCGAAAAAAAACTCTCAAAGACTACTGCTTTGCATTACCCACACGGTGATAAATAGAATGGACAGATCAGCGCTATAACAGAACCGCCAAAATATCTGCTGTTGTCGCATCCCCCGTTGTCTACTACTTTGTACCACTAACGTACGGGTGAAACAGTGGGTTGAGAACGGCGCCATATCAGTTGCCTCGTATGGGTGCATTTAGGCCAGCCGCACACTAGTGACTTTTTTATTGACCAACATAAAAGTGGCTCAACCAAAAACTGACTAATGATTTTTGCGCACTGGTTTGTTGCTCTGTTAATATGAATTTCACTGGGAGAACAGTGATTATAGCTTTTATTTAGAAAAACAAAAAACTGATGAAACCAACTTTTCAAATACTTCTAAACAAAAGAAAATTGCGATGTAATGCTTTCAAAATATGAGGCCATTGAAAAAAAATATTTTTGCAAAAAATTTCATCAGCTACAATCAACTGCCCCTTTTTATTCGACCAGTTACTGTCGTATCTCCCCACTCAACAGAATGAAAATTACCGGTAATAAGATTTCTCGAACGCTTGATCTTTTCTGTATGAGCGCATCTAGGATCAGGAGGGTTTTGGATAATGTAAGCCTTTGAAAAACAGTCATTTTCAATCTTTGTTGTATTATTTTTATTTTTTTCCATGTAGATGTGATATTATTATTACCAATGTTGATAAAATAAAAAGTTGTGCTTAGTCTGTTTCATGTCAAATGTATGTAATTGTATTTAAAAAAATATTCCTGTTATAACCTAATTATAAATTGGGCTAGCCCCCATAAATGAATAGATAAATATACAATGTGATTTTCAAATTTTTGTCCGAATATTCTATTAATTTAATGGTTTGAAGAGCTGGATGCTTTTCAATTTCACTGATGAATAGTTCTGTTTCCAAAGACATGTTTTAAACTTAGTTAATAAGTTATTTTCAAAACATTATCGGCCAGTTAGTACAAAATCCAGCGAGAAGCAAAACAAATAATTCAAAAAAGCAACTAAATAATCCCCAGTGTGCACGGACAGATATATTTCAAGCAACAATTGAATCGCCTTCAAAATAGATCAACATGTGATTTTTTTTAGTTGCCCTGACCAAAAATTGCTAATGCGCTGTATCATGTAAAAACAAATACGTTCCATTATCACAATTATTCGGTTTCCGAACAAAAGTTGCTAGTGCATGGCTGGCCTTATAGAAAGATACTACACCGGGACTCAAAAAACTTGGCCGTTTTTTTGATCGGATACAAAAAAAGGCGACTAACAAATTTCCGTCTTCACCATTTCAGGTTTAATTATTCCGAAACTTGTTTTCAAATGATTTAGTTGATGAGAAAGTTAGGATATTTAAATAATTTTTTTCAAATGAAGGTGCGAAAAGAGAATTTGTTGAAGTTTGTGGTAGGCGTTCTGAAATACTTTTTTGTATAAGTGAAACGAATAATCACTTTTGGAATAACCTTTAATTCAAGGTAAATCTGAATCAGTTTTCTGTTGAATCATCGTTAAGTTTTATCTAGGCAATTTTTAATTTGACTATGAGTCTCAGTTAGAAAATGAAGGCGGGTTTATGCATATCTTAATGGATTAAGCATAATCCAAATTAGGAAAAATCATATCTATCAGCTGAGATTTGGCCTTCTGATACATCATTATCGCTTTAGTATGTTGAATAAATATTATTCAAGTGACTAAAGTTCATTTTTCAACTTTTCAGTAAACCCGCCATCAAATATAAGAGGAAAATTTTATAGGTTGGTTTGAAAATTGGTTTCAAATGATTTTTATCGTTCTGTCGTCTTCACATAACATAAACTCAACGCTTGAAAACGGTTTACCAAATTTTACCTTCTAACGTTCGATTCTTAGCATATGAACTACATTCCAATCATAACAGTACTTTCTTTGATTTTGGACGAAATATCTTTGTTGAAACAAACCTCACCTGCTTCCCATCTCGCGAGGAAAGAATATTATTCGCCTGATTTCTGTCGGTGAAGATCCGAATGATGCAAATTATCTGAATTTGTTAAGAACTCCAAGGTTGGAGAACTCAGAACCCCCTTACGCAATCCTTTATTTTTCATATAGATACTCAAGAAATGGAAGCTCTGTAATGTTCAAAGAACACCGCATGAATCAACGAATTAACATCGACTTTAAATTTTTGAAGTTTGTAAGTCTCAGGAAGAACCTCCTTCGGTAAAGAGTTCCAAAGTTCAGCTATTCTAATGAAAAAAGATCTCCGAGCAAGAGAGGTTCGACAGGTCTCCAAGTTCACATCAAAGGGGTGGAAATTCTGTAATCGTCGGGTCATCCGTGTTGATACTGCCAAGGGTGGAACGATTGACGACAATTCAAAAGAGCACTGACCGTGAAACTATCTTTAGAAGAAAAGACAAGTCTCAGGCCCTTGTACGAAGAGTAAAGCAATTTTGATAAATATTCTTAATTTCTATAAAAAATGTTGCTGAGGAAGTGATTGTTTTCCGTTGAGATTTGTGAGTATATTGGCACATTTTTGTTGAGCTTTCGTTTGACTATCAACCAGAGATATGATGTTGTTTTTCAAACTTATGGCAACTGATGGATAAGAGAAAGTTGGATCTGATTAAATATTGGCAATGAAATGGCAAGAGGGTTCAGTCGGGTTCTGTCATGTAGGGAAAAAAAAAAAAAAAAAAAAAAAAAAAAAAAAAAAAAAAAAATCTGAGGCTGGCTTTGGGATGGGCACCCGGACTACTTGAAAAGACTTCTACTTTTTATCCTTACATGTGCAAGGAATCGCTCGTTGAAATATAAGACCTCGTCAATCCTCACTCCACACAAGATTCTATTTCTCTCTAACGACACGAGAATTTTACACCACATATCCTATGAGTTTTCTCCCTGTGATGTATAAACAAATGAAAAGATAATATGCGAGAAGTAGTCGGGTCGCATATTTCCAGAGGTTGCTATCCAAAAACATCATGCGTATTTATTGCGTGGAACCGATTTCGGTTGGCATCTCCTTCCTAAATTCGCATAATCAAGGTGTGCGAGTTATACTCTACTCATTCATAATAATTTGAATCTATTTCTGGAATTATAAATTAAATTCGGGTCACATTAACCAATTGAAGAGTATAATCAATTAATGTCTAATCGGTGTTTTTTTTTTAATGAATAAGGAAAGCAAAACTTCTTGAAACAATAATATTTCATAATACAGGATTCTCCACCTCACAGTCAGGACCCGTCCATATAAATGTACTAGGGCCGTTCTGTCGTCTAGGGGCCTAGGGTACTCGAATTTGGAGGGGCATCATTTCGCTATTATATTTTTCGATGCAGAATGTACACCTATAAAAAGTTATCAGGACCATTAGCAGTAAAACTATGGTAATAATATATTCATTCAACTTTTGAACATGTGTCGAAAAAATTACTTGACATCAAGTAAAATTTCTAATAGTATAAATACGTCGTGGGATATTAGGTAGCGATTTTTGGATATTTCATCTCCAGCTCAATGTAGAAAGATAAAAAAATTATTGAAGAAGTAACATAAAAAATCAGCCAAACAATTGCTGTAAATGTGTTCGGATAGGTTTCCGAGGTCAGTTGTATGTTTAGTGTTCGGCGTTTCGGCTCCGTTCTTAGAGCCATTTTCAAGAAATGTGACTTCAAAGTGTGGTCCCAATCTGCCTACTCCTCAGGTGCAGTCACAGGGAGGGATTTGTGACTTCGCCCGCTTCGACTACTCTTCAGGTCTCGTCACGGTTTTTCTCTAAGGTCTCTATCTACCTACTCTTTAGATTGAACTGAGGGATCGAAGGGTGTTCAGTGATATTATTTTCAGTGGTCAATGAACTGGAACTAATCAGGGTTGGAACTTTGGGAGAGTGGGGTTTAAGGTAATAACCATCACCGGAAGTTTCAATGGGCACTGGACATCGGGAAATCAGGAGGTTCCAGGTAGAGGTCTCTGTCCCTCATCACGTTTAGTTAGACAGGAAGGCCGTCGCTTCCGGTTTTTCCGGTAATGAAAGACCCTGTATGAATTTTACTGAATTCCATGATACCCCCTATAGGTGATATTCGAATAATGGATTGGAAGATATAGGTTTGTCAAGTGGCGTTTCGATAAACTCTTGTTAGTTACTGAATACATTGTTGGTGATCGTATCGTTAACAGAATCAAGTTGAAAATGCCACAAGTTTATAACAGAAACGAGCAAGTAACAAGCTGATTCATAGGAACTGTCGATGAATTGCAGTCATTGATAACCTGTTGCGATATTCCGCACAATAATGTCTGGCTAGAAATCACTTCAAACGTCTAAGGAGTCAAGTCGCGTGGTCTTGCAGGTCACCTAACAGAACCGTGTGTCCCATTCCCTTATTCAAATATCGACTATGGGGCACCATTAGAATCAGAAAATGATGTAGATTTCAATAATGTTTCAACATACAGGGCGTTCCATCTGAGAATCAAACGTTGTCATTTCCGGAAAAATTAGAAGTGGAAAAAATCTTCAAGACGCTTGAAGTTATTTCTAGCCCAACATAATCGTACGGGATATCGTTTCGAGTAAAACCGGTGCTCAGAAACTGAAATTTCTGCTCGTTTCTGTTATCAATACGATATCCAACAATGTATTCAGTATCTTGCAATATCAGTTTATCGAAACACCAAACTGTTTTTGTTTTCAACAACTTCGCCGACAACTCGCGAGTGAGTAAGTCGGGATATCGTGCAGGCCATTTGAAAAAAACATGTGTTCCAATTCATTATTCAAATATCAACTATGGGGTATCATTAGATTCAGTAAATGATGTAGATTTCAAACATTCAGTGACATACAGGGTGTTTCATTTGAAAATCAATCGTTGATGCCATTTCCGGAATAACCCTAGGTTGAAAAAATCTCCCATTACGACAAAACGATATTCAGTATTCCGAATTCCGTAAAAATAATAATAAATAAAAAAAAAGGGGTGTACCATGAGTCTATGTCACGCAGTATAAATATATATATATATATATATATATATATATACCCCTATATATATATATATATATATATATATACCGTGTGACGCAGACTCATGATACACCCCCGTTTTCTCCTTTGTTTTTCTAGATATATTTTTGAGAAAAAAACAACTTTCAATTTTTCCGGAAATGACATCAACTTTCTATTCTTGAATGGGACACCCTGTATATTGTTACATGATCGGTTAGGGATGATCATGAGGAATCCAACGATACCAGGTTTGATGATGTTATCTCCAATGACTGCGGAGATATCGCCATTTATTTTATCCATAAGCTCAACGAGTAGGAGAGAGAAACTTTTTCTGGCGGGTCAATCCAATTCAGGGTTCGTTTTTCTAAATAATACTTCGAGCAAGACTAGACTGTTTTGAGTGGAATTGGTTCGGACTTCCATTGTCTATATAATTAACTCCATATTCGATAATGAAAAAAAAATCTATCACATCTACGCCAAGTGGCTTTGGTAAATTGGGAAAAGTTGAGATTGAAGAGGTCGCCTCTCAGTGCGCTTGCCTAGACCCAAAATTGCTATTAACAGTTCCATCGAGAATCAATCCTTTCCTTCTTGAAATAGTCTCAAAATAAGCTTCAATAATAACTACTCGACAATTTGGAGAAAGTTCCATTTTTTCAACGTACTATTTATTATGTTCTATAAATCGGCATCTCTAAATGAATCATATGTTTTGTGTCTTGGGCTTAAGTTATTCTTCAACACTAGCATGAGTACTGGTTAATTACGATACAAATGTATAAATACAATATCGGTATGCCATAAGGAGGCGTGGAATCTTGTTCATATTAGCTCATTTTCTCGAAAGTTGCCCAAACTAAATTACAGGCACTGTTACAATATTTAAAATCTCAGCATATGACAAAAACATTATCTGTGAAATTTGGTGCCAACCATTTATTCCAAAAATTGCTTTGTCAGAACAGAAAACTTAACCTTATTGTCCGCACTATATGTTTCCCAAAACGAGTTGTCGGAACTCGTCTTGTTTGGCCAACATGCCCTTTATCAAAAATATGTTTCATAGTAACAAGTGTCTCGATTCTTGACTCGTTTCCATTTCAGGTAAACTCATGAACAGGTATGTCATAAACGCTGAACATTAGTTTCCTCTGGTCGTACCTTCATGTTTTTATTGAAAAAGTTGAATTCAAATCAATTTTCATTCCTGCAAAAGTTTTGGTTCCTAACGTTTGTTTCGACGGTCATAAACCATGTTTCATATTCTTGGTAATTCGTCATTGGGTGCCAACAATGGATTTACATTTTTTGACTGGTTTCAGTTAACCAATATTTTGGTTTGACCAGGGTATAAATGAAAGAATACGTTACAGATGCGGAAAGTCATTTATTTGAAATCTAACGTGAGGTGGTAGGTACTCAGTTATCACAAATATTAGTCGGGTAACAAGGCACAAAACACTGGCTACTACATTGAGTTCGCAATGAAGGGGTTTTGTTAACATCACCCAGATATGACCATATATGTCGCCTGCTAATTATAATAAGGAATAAGATTCAATATTGTCCATATCAAAATTACATCTTTATGAAACTGAAAAAAAACAGTCAGTAAATCGAAACTGTCTTCATAGGTTATTCTGCGCCATTTATATTTTTGCAAGATGGGTGCTACATGATAGGGGAAAATAAGAATTTTGTTTTTGAAATTACAACAATCATGGTCATTTCTGCTTTATTTTAAATCGAGATCAGATATATCATGGAGTTATTGGAAAATCTGCAGACATTTTTAGAGGTGTGAACAAGTTTCAGCACTCCAAAATATTTGTGATCCCTATAATTTTTCACACACGAAGTACTAAAGCTATTGATTTTTACAACGATTCTAAAATCTATACGTTTTTTCTGCACAATGATGCTTCACATTTAGCCTAGAGCAATAGTCATAATGCGGGTGATCATGGGTCATATTAAATTGGTAATCAATCGATACCGAAACTAGAACTGAGACCACTCAATTATCAGTAACGGAAATAAAATATATTACAGCCATACTTATTTCATGATCGTTTTAGATTCTTAAATGCCGGCCAATAGATAAGATATTTAAGTCTCTGGTGATTTACGTACAACATGTTTCTGGTTAGCTGTTGCACGTGTTGATTTGAGAACATGAAATATTTAACAGAAAACGTAGGTTACCAATAAATTTTTATTATGATTCAAGTTTTTGTTATGAAATGATATGTTGTCTTCAAATAATAATTAACAATATTATATTCATATAACTTTTTTCATTAATTGTAACGATTGAGAAATGAGGTTTCGTAATACACCTTTTCATTTCCTTTTTAATTTTATTCAAATCAAATACGTGTATAACCAATGTGTCACAATGAAGTAACTGTTTAAGTTGGTATTCTCAATCTTTTTCAGTTTTTAATTTTTCTGGGCATGTTTCAAATGCATTGATATACATATATTGTATAGATAAGTTTAATGTTAATTCACAATGAATCAGTTATATAACAAAAAACATAACTAATAATAATACTGTCAATGTTAATGAAGAAATTGCAAAATTGGCATATATTATACCAAGCATCTTCCGAAATCCTTGAAGCAAAAGTTTCAATCAGATCAAATTCAAACCAAAATTTAGTTTTTCATGAATTTTTTGTAAGTACAACTGATTGATAGAAATTTTACATACTTCATAACAAATATAAATGTTCACAACAATGAGAATTGATGGATTAATAGTAATAATAACCCAGTGTTTGTGTGACTTAAGTTGCAAACATTTCCTATTAGGCATTCCAGATACTTGTCAAAATGTCAAATGAACCGAAATGAACCAATCGGCGGCATCTGCCCCCCAGGAACTTTCGTTTGTTTTCTTTTTTATCAGTTTGTGATTGGTTAAAACTGGTATTTGCCCCCCAGACATAACCTGATCTGGAATGCCTAATTCATAGAAATAAAAACATAGGGATGCACAAATGTGAATGTAAATTATAGTATACATTCTTAAATTTCATCTTTCACCTTTTAGCATATTGTCTCCCAAAATTTTTCCGCGTATATAAGTCTCTTATGACAGACCGAAAAGTAAAATTTCAACTTGAAATAATCGATATTATTCATGAAAATTACATTTTCTCAATGCCAAAATGGTTGTTTAGAGATTTGAATATAGTAAAGCTCTTTCCCCCATAAGTTTTTGTACACCCTATTCAATCATGAAATTTATATCCCGCTGTGGATTTTCAAACACTTGGTTCATTTCAAACTATAAGATGATATTGAGGTTCTGAAATATATATTCATATGTTCAGTACTTTCAGATATTTGAAAAAATATCAAATTGCATCCAGAAATATCAAAATTATTTTTTTTAAGCATATCGTTTGGGCAACTTCAAAAATTGAGGATATTTTACTTTGGGCTTTCATTTTTGTACTTACTTAATTCACAAATATTCAAATAAAACAATACTTATTTGAACTATATAGTTCGTTGTGAAATATTCACTTTAATTAGGTTTAGAAAACCAGCACCTCTAATTTGCTTCTTCGAATTGTATACACATGTCACGGTTTTGTAAATCTTATTATAGTAAAAATCTTGCAGGAATCTATATACGTATTTTTTCAATATGGATTTACATTAAGTATCGACCAGTTATTTTCATCTCATTGAAACTATCAAAAAAATAATGGTAATGAGTAATCTGTAAAATCAAAATTTGCTCGTTCACTAATTATTGCAAGGAAAAATAAAATGTACAGACGAATTTAAGCAAAGTTTCATAAGGCACAAATCAATGCAGCTTAAATAAATTTCAAAATAAGAATTGATATGCATGTATTGAATTTTGTTTTCGTTGTCCATCCATCTGCTTTTATCCTGTTAGTTCACTATTAGTAAAATAAAAGAATTGTAAAAATAAAAAGTTCATTTTATTTTACTCCTGTAACATTTATAAGTGCTATATAGCTTTCTCGGACTTCAATTTTTTTAATAGAAACACTAAATACCCGGTTGATACTAAGAACTTAGCTAATAATGTAAACTTTAATATAAGTTTAACAATTTACCGATTTACCGTACTTAGAAACTAGACACTCTATTACAAACTTTGCAGGAAATACGACAAGAAATATATATTCTAAAATAAAGATTAAAACTTTGGTTAATTTTCCTTCTACACGAGTTTCGAGACATCATTTCATTGAACACCAAAAAATAGACAATTTTCAACAACAATAATGTTTCGAATGTAGTATAGAAATCTTATACTAACATTTAAAGAGAATATTCCTGCACTTCCGTCCCTCAAGATTTTGTGCAATTTTTCGCAATTGCACAATTAACTAATCACTATAAGGTACATTAGGATTTAAAAACAATATAAATAAAAGATTGTTTTCATTATAAAAAAGTACAAAGTAAAAGACAAAACATAATGGAATTAAAAAGACCGTCGAGACAAATACAGCTAGAAAATAGAAAATAAATGGAAAGTACTTCATTTCCGGAAAAATTGTGAGTTTCCTGGCAATTCGAAAATTCTGATTTTTAAACTCTGTTAACCTTTAACATTTCTTACGCTCTTCCAAACAAACATAACAAATTACACTTATAAGCTAAATTTCACCATAAGCTAAAAATCGACAACAATAAAAAAAATATCTATCCTTTTGCTTTTTACGATATTTATCATACAATACGAAAATATAGTTATTTCGGAGTTCGATAGTTTCATATATAAGCTAAGACGGTATTTATTTACGTGTTTTCATTTTTTTCATAGACTGCAGTTTGACCCAAGCTACACATATAAAACATCTAATTTTTTTGTACAGTAATTTTTGTTTTCAAACCATTTGATCAAACATCAAATAGATAATATTCTGCACCTTTCAGGCCAGTTATCCTTTTATAAAGATATAACACGAAACAAGCTTCTCTTGTGCTTCCTTCTCAACTTGAAGGCAATAATCATAAATTTTTCTTTCAATTAAAAAAAATATACTCTGAATGGAGTGAAAATTCGATGTCTTTCTCCATACCTCGTTAATTAAAAATTGTTATATTCTGATAACAGTTGTTTGTACTTGTCCGTTTCATTTCGCGTAATGATTACAAGTTCAAAGATCTATAACCAAAATATAACCAATTTCTAGAACCATCTAGAATGAAAAAGTAGGCATCTTTTATGTTTGAAATAAGAAAAGCATCATTTTAATTTAGCTTCCCACATTTCGATATTAAAATATTCTTTGTGGGCTTGCCAGCGGTGTCCCCATACGTACTTATTTTTTCTACCAGCTCTAGCCCTTCTACGACATGCCCGAAAATTCCTGTGAACCCACGCATTTCCTGCAGTATAATTCGAAATTGCGAACCGACCATACCCAGATTATCATGACGTTTCTGAGTCCTCCTCATACCTACCGTGCCTCGTACAGCCATCAGTTTGGTGTCATCTGGCAAAAAATATGAATCCTCAAAAATGGACCTTCCTCCACGGCCGTTGTTTAGTTCGAAATCACCGGTGATAACGCTTTCACCTTCCCAGCACTGAAATATCTGGCAGCCTTTGTACCCCATGCCCGCTTCACCTGTTGTCAGTAGTCCGAAATTTTTGGCCATTTTTGGGGCCACGTCAGCGCGTACCTCGATCACTATCCTTCCTAGCTGTGCACCGTTTACATCAATGTTGAAGTAATACAGCGGACACATATTTGCTGGGTTTCTGATTTGTGGAGAATGAATGACGTTTTGCATCATCAAATTATTTTCTTGGTAAATATTCTTAGGCGCAGGGATGACAAGATTAGGAGGGGGGTTCTGGGGGAGATAGTTAATCGAAGGTACTGAATTGTGGTTGTGATAGTCGAGGGAACCATTTGCGTTTTGTTTGGATAGCATGTGACGCGAATACAATTGGGACATGCAGTAGTTAGCAAGGAATAATATGGGGTTTTGTTGAGAACCAGACATTATACGTGAGGTCCCTGGATATACCGATTCGCCGTTGTGTATATGACCGAGTGCTTGTTTCAACAGTTGAAAATCGAATATCACGCTTGAATTTCGTATAAGATCGTCCAGTTGGCATTGCAGATACATTTCCTGGTAACGAACTTGCAAGCGTTGCTTTTCGACGTTAACGCTGGAGTACAAATTGTGGACGTCTGATAGATTTTCGGCCATAGAAAGGTTAAGTCGTAGCTTAGCTAAAGTATCTCTCGTTTCAGTCAATTCGAAGTGTGACGCGTTATTAGTCAAATCGGCCTCAACGTGTGTTTTTAACGTAACACAAGCCTCCAGAATTTTAAGCAAGAATTCACGTTGTTGCATAGCCAGTCTTTGGATCTCAGATAGCATTTTGTTCATAGAAGCCAAGTCGATTTGCAATTCGGCAATCAGTTGGTCTTTAGCTTCGTTTTGCGATTTAATTTGGTGCGATGAGTGATCGGTGGTATTAGCACAAGCTCGACAAACAGGTGAGCAACACGTATGACACCATAATGCCAAAGGCATGGCATGGGTATGACAATTTTCTGATATCACCTTGATCGGTTTGTCAGGAGGTTTCACCCCTAGCTTGAGCTGGGAAAAGTTCTTTGTCAAACACAGAACAGGATTGTATGTTGGGAGGGATTCTGGTCCTAGTTCGCCAATTTCAGTCCTTTTCCAACAATATACGCAGTAAAGCTCCTGGCCCTTCGTGAGATTGGTACGCATACATTGCAGGCAGAAGTAATGCTTGCAGGACAGCAATTTTGGACTTTGGTCTGTTTCGTTGAACTTCTGCTTACAATAGCCACACAACATCAGTTCCTCAAACTCTGGTACTACGGATTCCATTTCTGTAATATAATAAAAATTACGCTTCAGATGAAAGATATGATAAATACCTAGATCTGTGGAACTTTCATTATTTGAATTTTACTTTTTTTTTCGCTTTATTAATATAATTTTTTTGTCTTATTAGGTTTGCTTTTTTCTATATATACTACACATAATCAGTAATTATTTTACTCATCGATTGTCAGTATATAATTTTAACAAATACTTTTCCATCTTTCCATAAGAACATGAACAAGCCTATCATTTAGATAGATTTTTTCATAGTTCAGTGGTGTTTCAAAAAAATAATCTATATCTAGTGAATCTGATATATGAGAGAAATACTGAGTATTGGATTTACTTTGGAAATCGCATGTCTTTTCACTTCCTTCCCCAACAAATTCAAAATGTTTCACTGGGTAAATGCAGTTTTAGGCTCTCCGTGAATTCGAAAACTCATTGAAAATGTATGGATTCATATCCAAAAAAATATTGAAGTTTGAATAAAATAATATTTGAACCCATGACTAAAGATAATTATGTTTAATTAGGTGAATTAAAAAATTCAAAAATGAAAAGTCTGTTTTGAACTGTTATCCACAATAATTTTTCTCGATTTGATCTATTGATTACAATTTTTCAACAATTACAATTTGTTGAGTTCATATTTCGATAGCCAATTAAATGTGCACTCCAATCTGTTTTGGCATTGCCTCATCATTGGACTGGTAAAAAATTTTTTTAGTGGGACTTAAAAGTATTGGTATTTCACGAGAAACTAGAATCATATCAGGTTTCTTTTCAACATTTTAATTATGATTTTGAATAGCTATGATCATGGGTCACAGTAACTTTGTGATTTTCCATAAATCTCAGAAACTCTAATGATGCGGTACTAAATGGCCAAATTGAAACAATTCCTATTTGAGAATTATTTTCTTCTAAAATATGTAGATGGTTTTTAGTTTATATTTCAATAAGAAGCTCACAACACAAGTAATAGCTGTTGAATTTAATGGGCATCCCTCAATTTGATTATAAGACTCATATTACTCTGCTTGGAGCATTTGCAAGTAATTAGAAACACTAATTTGCTACTCCAATTTCCATTTATTCGAGGACACATCAAGAATTATCCTCAATTGATGGTACTCATGTTGTGAAGCTGTTTTTTTATGAGATATAATCATTGAACAAACGACAAACCCAACTAAGAACAATCGTTTTGTCTTGAATTTGAAAAGCAGTACTTCGCGCCAAGTGTTTTGTTTGCGAAAAATATCGACAATCGACAAGTGGGTTTTGCGTCGTGTCAATTACAACCAAGCAGCCACCTATTTTCAATGTTTTCGTATTCTTGGGGGATGTGATTCATGTTGTTATCGCTGTGAGTTGATAATAGCCTTACCGTTTATATTTTACGATGTGTAACACAGCCTTTAAGTAAATCCGATTTAACGATACGGTTATATTTGGTCGTTATTAAAAACTGGAGTTTCGGCAACGGGTTTTTTCGCGATTTTGTACTATTTGCGTATTTTCGGTACGGCAGACGATTATTTATCAAGCGATTCTTACTATTACATAATTATTTCGTGCCGAGAAAATCGGCAGAATTTCGAAAAACTTAAAATTATAGTGGCCGCTAGACGATGTGCCACATCATGTTGACGACTGACATTCTCATTCCGTTAGGTTTGCGGCGAAGCGCCTGTGTTTGACCTTGGGCTTTGACGTCGCACCTTCCTTCGGATCCGTTAGCATGAACGCGCCAAATTCAAAAATGAATCGATACCGAATTTCTCCTGAATTACCGGGGTAATAATAAAAGTTATCTCCCAAAAAGATACCAGTGTATAATAGCTATAATACTGGGATTACTACATATTCCTCATCCAATTTGGAGAAATCTCATTTTGAATGTTAGAATGAATTGAAAATTCAGAATGAGGCGAGTTTGAAGAAGTTAATAAATTAAGAACATAGAGAAATGAAGGCAGTAAACAGTTGAATGTGAGTTTGACACTTGACAGTTAAAGAGAAATTGGCCGCGTCTAACAGCTTACAGCGCTTAAAGCCGCTGCACAAGCTTTGAAAATTTTTCAAGATGAAATGTCAAAATTTTGTGAAGCAGCTTTGAGCGCTGTAAGCTGTCAGACGCGGCCATTGTGATAAACCTCTACTAAGGTGCGTTCGAATATTTCACACTTCACCAACGATTGTAAATATGCTATATAAGTCTCACATAATTATTCGAGTTGAAAAGTAAACGACTTAATGTTGTCTCGATGTAATTCAAAAGAAAATGAATCCGCTCCCCTATTCTCAAGAACCTGAACGTATACGCTCGAGATGTTCTATCGCTTTTCAGCGCACACATTCCATATCGCTCTTTGTTATTCTGAACAATTCGTTCGTAGCGTCTCAAGAATCGGGCCCCGCATGATTCAACTATAGGGACTTGGAGAATGAACTTTATTTTTATTCGATAGAAGTATTAGTGTCTGTGTGATTAACAATGGAATGAAATTATAGCGGCATGGGTTCGAATCCCGCTCGAAGAAGTTAATTTTTCTCAAATTCTTATGATTTGTCTGAATGCCGCTATAATTTCATTCCATTTATTTTTATTGCCCAAAAAACAGTACATTCTTAATTGGGACAAGTGAAAATCCTCAACCTGGAAAATTAATCTGTTCGATCGTGTGAATGTGAGTGCTAAATAGAATAGAATATGAGTGTATACGTTTAGCTGCCCCTACATCCAGATTATAGTTACAGCAGTCTCACGAGTACTACGGCGCTAAATTCTGCTAGTGAATTTTATGAATGAAGATTAACCCCATGATTCTGAACTTTGCATTTTTCCTACAAAATTTCCAATTTCCACTCTCGTATCGTTTTGTCTCATTCTTCGTCCATCTGAATTTTCACCAATTCATTGCATATCTTGATTTGCAAATGTTCGAAATTTCCGACATGAGAATTATAGATTGGAATGTTGACAGCTTCGACAGAATACCACAGAAAAATTCTAATGCAAGAGATTCCGCTTTGGGGCGGAACTTCATGAATCTTAATTTCGCATTTTTCTTCGGGAATTATGTCGAAGTTATCAAATTTTCAACATTATTTCGACCACTTTGACAGATTTTCGTAGGAGACTTTTGAAATTTGAATGCATGTGGATCTGCCCTCATCTTTCAGTGGTCTCGTTTCTGTTAGATGGTGCAATAGTTTTTCCGATTGGTGCATATAAAACTTTTAATTGTAAAGCCTAGTATCGACAGTGCGAGGCAGCTCGCCACGAATGCCACGTGGCGAATGCTCGTCTTTGCCTCGGACTGTGGATACCGGGGTTGCTTGCTATGAGGCATTTGAGTCACGCAATGTGAGGTGAGCAACCCAGGTATCCACAGTCCGAGGCAAGGCCGAGCATTCGCCACGAGGCATTCGCGGCGAGCTGCCTCGCACTGACGATACTAGGCTTAAATAATATGCGCCAGTCAGACAGAAACTTTCGCACTGTCCAAATCACGGATCTATGAGAATCCAGACTTATTCTGGATCTATTCTTTCGGCGGAATGATGGAAAACCATTTACGAAATTCGTATTTTTCTACCGAAATCAGGTCAAAATCATCAAATTTTCAATGTTATTTGCTACATAATCTAGTGACATACTCGGAAAAACCGGTTCATATAATTACGATTGAACTTCACAGGTAAGTTCATCTAATCGATTGACACCTTCGAGAAAATTTCCGCCTTTCACACATTTGAGAGAGTTCTGAAAAATAAATATGAGATTAGGACGCATGAGGACACCGCTTGTGTGTTCTTCAGCTGTGTGCAATGACAGTGAAATCATTTCCTTGTTTCTAGGCCTCTGCGTGTCGAAAAAATCTTACTTCGGGCCAGTTCAACAAAAACTGAGTTTACACTCGACGTGGCAAAGTATATAACTGAATTTGCATGCATTTTCTGTCAGATTCTTCCTCTCTTCAGCTTCACTTGGAGTTGAAACTCAGTTTTCGATGATTCATAACGACAGTTCCAAACCGATTCAGAACCGATAAAAATCAAACGAATATATAATGAGAGATTCACGAAGAAGCTAACTTTAAAAGAATTAAATGTACTTCTGAAGAAATCCTTATCCGATATTGTCATCTATTTATTCCTAGAACTCAATGAAGAATCTGTGATCTATGTATGTATATGAAACAAATATGGAAATAATTATACAAAAATTAACAATACATGACACTCTTGACGTGACAGCTGCTATTAATGACAGATTATACAATAGGTTTGTTCTAGCACCAATTTCCAAACGGTCTGAAACAGTCAGAGGCATGCGCAAAATGAATTTCGCTCTCCAATATTCATCTTGCGCATGCCTCTGACTGCTTCAGACCAATTTCCAAACGGTAAAATTTGTTGCTAGAACAAACCTATTATTCATAACCGATTATCGTTATGTGAACGGCAAATTTCCCAAATCTGTATTCCATAAATATATAAAGTCCATACTTACCAAAAACGAAAACTGACGTTAAACTCCATGTAGCGCTCAAGAAGAATTCGACAGAATTGACATGAATTTTGTCAGATTCTTTTTCTTGAGCACCACTTTTAATTCGAACTCATTTCATTTTCGGTAAATTCCGGCTTGGGTTTTCACAAATCTCCAAGGAGTCCAAGGGCCCTATTCTTGAATCACTCGCAGTTCTGCGAATACGCTGTTGCTAAGCTGCAACAGATCTGATCGATCTCTGTCTAGCAACAACGAATACGTTGAACGAACGTGTGGTTCAAGAATTGACCCCAAGGGTCTTTTACCATCAACAATTATTTAACATTTTACAGAATAGGTCTGACTGAGTGGTCAATTTAGGAAAAATCCATGCACTTGACATCGGTATCTCTGTGGTATGAATAAAACAGATAAGTGATACAAAAATGAAGCGAGAAACATGGTTGGGAGTATTGGGATTTCAAATTAAGATCGCAGCGCCGTCACATTCAAGAAAATTCCAACTTATTAGGCATTCCAGATCAGGTTATGTCTGGGGGGCAAATACCAGTTTTAACCAATCACACACTTATAAAAAAGAAAACAAACGAAAGTTCCTGGGGGGCATGCCGATTGGTCCATTTCGATTTATTTGACATTTTTGACAAGTATCTGGAATGCCTAATTAGGCATTCTAGATTAGGTTATGTCTGGGGGGCAAATACCAGTTTCAACCAATCACACACTTATAAAGAAGAAAACAAACGAAAGTTCCTGGGGGGCAGATGCCGCCGATTGGTTCATTTCGATTTATTTGACATTTTTGACAAGTATCTGGAATGCCTAATAAGCAACACTTTGACAACTATTGTTATTTAAGGTTAGGACTTTGGCTGAATTCAGACAGATCCGAAATCAGCCCCCAGATTCTATTTCACGAATTCGATTGTCGAGTAGCTCAGACTGTGACTGTAGTATGTGTGTCAGTGATCGTATCTTTAACTTGGAATCCCAATTGGTACTTCAGTATACGCTATCTAGTGGCAGTTGATGAACTGAAAGGCGTTTTTTGATGCTTACATATTTGAAACGTATTCATATGCCTCCTTCTATGGCGCTGATGGCCAGCCAACTAAACTTTGTCCATTCAAGCAAAGGAGTGATCCAAAACATTATCATGTATTGTGCACGTGATCACTCAGACAAGGCTGCTCGTACAAAGTCGCACTAAGGAACAACCGAAATTAAATTTTTGAGGTGCAGCTTTTTTGGGTGGAGATACATATTAGCTGTTTCATCAGCCGCATCAGTACTTGACTTTTGAGAATTTCAAACTTCAAAATACCACATAAGTACACACCACAAGCGTTAAAACTACTCCGATACTGTAGCGCGTATTCCACCAGTCGATTGCATTTGATTTAGATTGGCCAGAGTAAGGTGGCGTGTTAATTCTACCCAATAGATGCAAATGTATGTGGTGATCACGCATTATCGTTGTTTGGGTTACTATTCAGTATAGTGAGAGAGAGAGAGAGAGATGGAGGGACAAACACGTTTTAGTTACGTTCGGAAATTTGTTCCGATACTGGAGTGGAGCTGGAGAGGAGTGCATGTCAATCATTCCAGAGTTTCGAAGGAACAATAAACTAACAAAAATAGGAGTATTTTGGTACTGCACCAATATACTCCTATTTCGTTTTTGCATGCACTCCTCTCCAGCTCTACTCCAGTATCGGAAAAAATCTCCGAACTCAGCTTTCGAATACAAAAGCGCCAGAAAACGCCAGAAGTAAAGTTGTCTATTCGCGTTAGAAAATGAGATAGCAGCGCTGGTGTGGAGAAACGCGGAACTGTCCATGGTTATATTGTCATGTTTACATTTGCATGGAGCTTCGATGTTCTCATGTTCCTTTTGTTCGTGAAATTTTCAATTGTCCTTTAATTTCTGTGTGAGAAGTGACTCAATCGACAGTTGAATACTTGAAGAACATTCCATTAAACAAATTCCAATTTTTTATCATCAAAACATTGTAAAATTCGAACGACAGGAGGTCGTTTACAGATGAGACTTGGATTTAAGAGTTTCTGCTATCAAGTCGGGCTTACCGAACGAATATTGTATAATTTAATGAGTACTGCACACCTGAAATAATTGAAAATTACATCTCTCATCTGGAAAAATTTACTTTCGATCACTTAAATATTAAATTTATTCAATGTATTTAATATAATAAAGTATCAGAAGTGGCAGTTTTCAGCTGGTTGATGTGATTCTCCCTGACTAGAATTATGCATTAAACACTGAATTATACAATATCACCCATACCGTAGAGATTGTATCAAATATTAACTGGTTTATATCCAGGACTAGAAAACAGAAAATATACTTATGTTCAGCGGCTTCAACCGCTGTAAGCTGTTAGACGCGGCCACTGTCTGTTATTGACATATGTCTGTCAAAGTCAAACGTTTGTTGTTTGTTCTGTTTTTGTTTTTGGCATCAAGTGCCAGGGCTATTTTCTATCTAACTTACTTTTACTGACATTTAATACATAATCTTTGAATTCAGGCATTCACATTTTAATCAAAAATATTCACAAGTGATGCAGAAAAACTGATTGATAAAAATACCTCAGTAGAAGCCGTGCGCATTAAAATTATTTGTCAAGTTGCTCCTAATCAATCCCCAAACCCAGAGACGAGAGATTTTTCTACCAAGAATCCATCGACCCGATACATGCCGAAATGACTATAAAGCTAGCAGTCAAGCATATTATTGATATTAACTCTGACGCTGCTTGCCTTCCTTGGCTTATGAAGAAGATAAAAAAAAAGTTTCGCTTCTGCTCCCGAAATATGCATTGAATGGACATAGATTTCTAGTTCACATTCAAATTATATCGAATTACACCAAATAGATATTATATGGTACACAAATCTGAGCTATGACATGGTTAAAGTTAACACAGAACTGGGGGTTGTATCTGTCTTTGTTCATGTTTTTTGAAATTTTCAAACAAAGCACCAACGTTTTCGTAGTTTATTTAGGGTTATGTTCATGTTGCATACTCCAACCAGTTTTGCTTTTAGCGGAATCTGAAAGTGATATTTGCAAAATGAAAATTTTCCAATTCCCCCAAAAGTGAATCACAGTTCTTCGCAAAGAATATAGTTGTATATACTGTTTAATCTCAGCAATATAATATGTCACCATAGTATGATATTCATATCTGGTATGTAATCGCTAGGCCGGTTATAACATATATGTGCCCGGTTGTAACCTGTTATAACCACAGGGTCGTTATTTCCATCCCTGATAACTATTGAAATGTGACAAGAGATGCAGCTCCTTAGTATTTTTAAAATATAATGAATCTATTGCTGTTATCCTTTGGTATATATCTTATAGTGACAACCACATATATGTAATTGATGAACCAAAACTCTCAAATTATGTTATCATTGAACCCTTCCATCTCAATAGTTCCACATGACTCTAGATATTTGAAATGAACTACCCACCTACATTATCTTTATGGAGGCTTGTGACAGCATCTAGGGCATACCTAATCTATATTCAACTATCCACTAAAGAATTGTCATTGAAAAATCATGTCATGACCAGGGTTGTGATGTTTTGAGCATTTTTTAATCTTGAATTTATTTTTTATCACTTAAAAAAACTCTTCAATACAGCTTAGATTTGAGACTGGCCTGAACGAATCGTTTGAAAGATGATTGCATTTAATGGAATTATACACTTCATCTAACAATTTTACACCGATCTGGGACCTGATTGTTGGTTGGTAACCTGGGCGCAAGCATTCAATCATTTTCTTGAATTGAGAATGCTCAACAATTTTAAAGGGCTAATTTTTCGTATACACAAACTTAGCAATTTGAATGTCTAGTTTCTTCTTTTTGTTAACTGTAGTTCTTACTACGAATGAATCCATATTTTTTTGGAGTTTTTAGGATCAGTTCCCAGCACGGAATTATTCTTTGCTGTGGATGAGAAAGGTTCAAATGAAATTGAACTAGTGCTTGCTTCTGATTGTGCGCTGTCAGAAAGTAATTTATATTTATCAATAAAGATAAACTAAAAAAAATTGTTTAGGGGGACGTTAAGCAATTTGCAAATGAAAAAATCAGGTTTTATCTTTACTTTCACATATACTCATTGTTGAAACCTTCCCTTAATTAATTACATTGCACAGCTTTATGTAAACAGTAGATGCATACCAAGTGAAAATCAAAAGCAGATTTATTTTGAATAAAAATATTCTTATCACTTACCTAAATCGATCGGCGCATATGTCACTGCTACTTTCAATTTTATCAAAGTTGATGGTGTCAGAATCAGAAAAAAGTATTTCGTTGGGTATTTCAGTTTTTCTTGCACTTTTTTTACACTCTCTTACACGTTTTTGCATCCGTGCTACTAAAGCAGCAAATTCCTTATTGAATTTCTTGCACTGAACTCTGGTTGTTTTGCTCTTATTAGCTCCAGTAGATGACATAAAGTTATTCCAAACAGCATCTTTTCTTCGTCCAGTCATTTCCAATTCCCAAAAAATTTAAGTGACAAACACACGAAGTAAAACTGGCTGTTGCTAATCTACTAGGTTAGTAGAACTAACCCAAAACTAATTCCAGACGCAGTATTTTATTTGCAAGCGAATTAGGGGAGTCCCTACCCCCCAGACTCAGTTGTTAGTACTGCCCTCTGGTGTCCGTTAGCCAAACTAAAAATAGGTACATGCTTCTCTAACGCGACTGTAGAGGTATCTGTCTTCGCGCTTTCTTTTATGTTTATGTTTTTTTACAAGAAGTTCTAAACTGAAAAAAACGTGTTTTTTTCATCCCTGGTCAAAACTTTCCTGTGTATTGACAAATTGAACTGCTTATTCGTTAAGCTTTGCTTTCATTTTGTATTATATCCTAAACGAATGAGAAATACCTTTCATGCCTTGGATAATTTTTATTATTTATCAATTTGCTCTTTATTTTTGGACTATCAAATTTTTATTTTATACTTACCTTTATTGTCGATGCTAGGAATTGTAGTGTAGTGATAATCTCATGAGAACACCATGTGAGATCTATCGCTAAAGGTGCTTCCCAGAAGGTCGGCTTTCTATTTCGTGCGAAAGTTGGACATCATTTTGAATTCAATTGATGTGAAATGATAGAAGATTCTCTTGGAAATCATTGCTCATCTCTATCGCTGAATATCACCTATAGCGACTGATAGATTTTCTGAGAGACCCTTGCTAATCTCTATCACCGAACAACTACTGCGATTCTCATGGAGATCATTGGTTCTCTTGGAGATCATTGCTCATCTCTATCCCTGAATATCACCTATTACGACTGATAGGTTTTCTGGGAGATCCTTGCTAGGCCCTATAATCGAATATCTCTATCGCAGCACATCTTCTGTTGCGACTGATTCGCTGCAGAGGTTCTGATCTCGGAAAAGGATTGTAAGCTAACTGATTTCTCTTGAGTAAGATCGATCCTTATGAATTTCACTGGTTTTATGCTTCTGAACTCCTACTCCAGGCCTGATTAATATTAGTGCCTCCGGTATAGGAACGAAAACAAATTTTCTTTGTTTCGTTCTTTAAACTGGGGTCATCCAGTACAAAACGGCTGTAGGTACTACATCTATTATAGAGGACGAGCCGCTAAAATATAATTACATTATTTTCTACCAATTACATGTTGAAAGTAATGGATATCGAAAAAAATGAGGAATAAAGGAAGTTGATTATATTCAAATCAGAAGATACCCGTATAAATCGTGATCCTTTTACAAGGCGTATCCTCATTTTCGAACTTTTCATTTTTTTCTGCGAATTCAGAAATTTGTGCTTTTGTCGATCGTTCGGTCTACATACACTTCTAATAGGCGTTTATAGCGGAAAATAAGATGACACCTATACGTAAAAATGACACTAATGACAGAAAAGTGTCGCCATAAAATTCTAAACAATATCGCATTAGTCCCAGCACCATCCTTCTAGACATCTCAAGTAAGATCAATCCTTATGAATTTTACGTTTATGCCCTGAACGATCTTCTGAACTCCTGCTCGAGGCATGATTAATATTGGTGCCTCTGGTATAGGGACGAAAACAAATTCTCTTTGTTTCGTTCTTTAAACTAAATAAACTTCAATACCATTTATTGTGAAAACTACTAGGTATACATGAGAAATGCCACACGGTCCCAAAACGTAAATTGCGAACAAAATATTAATAATAATAACTGATTAATAGTATGTTCACTATAGCGTACTATGGGTCTGAAAGGGTTAAAAGAGTGAAAAGTGAGCTCACTCTTGACTTATTCCAATATGTGTACAGACGTTCCCATTGGATAACATATGTTCAATTTTCTTATTGTATTCCTTAATTTATCTTATTCGCTACACCCACAGTGAGTCTTAATCTGTTGTTCAAGCTCCAATGGTAATGGGTGGGGGACACAAGCGTTAGCGACTAGGCCCCAGTAGGTCCTTTTCGCAAAACCCTGCATCCTCACTCACTCACCCCATGGTGAATACTTGTTCGAACCTCTTCGACCTTCTTATAAAAATAGAAATATCCTTCCATTCCTTATGGCGGTGGCGATTCCGAGGACGTTTTGTCTGAGCCTGCTATATATATTCCACATTCGCAAAGGAAGAAGGAGTCTTCCTTCTCTCCGCATTCCGCGCATAGTGGGTCTGCCTCTACTCTGACGAGAGTCAGATGTCTCCTGAGGCCGCAGTGTCCGGTTAGAACTCCCACTAGTCGGAGTTCTTCGCGGCTCAGCTTCGGTAACTTGGCCATCCTTGCCCTGTTGTGTTCAATCTCCAAAGGCAGATCCTCATTCAGAAAGTGGCATATAACTCGTATAGCCAAAACGAAGACGTCAACTTGGCTTGAATTCAACTTTTGAAAAAAAGTTCGTGTTGAAAGTAAATCATCTATTCTGGAGACAGTTTCCTGTAAGATTAACGTACGGTTTTCAAAATTATTGAGAAACCTATTTCTATAGCGAAACACGTATCGCGGTTTTGTAAAAGAAGAAATGTAAGTGCTATGCAAAACGCATAGTACCTACATGCCACGAAACTTTCAATGCATCAGATTTGCATATCGTAAAGTCAGCCATGCATTGCCTCTTGCCATCGGTCATACATATGATTTTCTTTCATGTGCAAGATTCATTTGTTATGACAGTATATTCAACTTAAACTGAAATTGATTAAAGTCAGATTGTTGATTATTCCGAATTCATTCTCGTTACTCAAGATGTCATTTCATGATAAAGAATGATTAAAAGAAGGTGGTACGATAATGCAATAAAAACAAACATGAAACAAGTAGTTGTACAGGTTCATTGGCCCAATAACAAATGGTTGGAAATCAGTTGTGATTTCTTAGTTTAGGTAGGAGTTCTGATCATAACCACTGAAATTGCGCCAGTCTCACATGGAAATTATGAGCCGTTTCTATTTCGCTCGACTTGCAAGGGAATTGCACGCGCGTAAGCGCATTGTGAATTTTGAACTTTCATTGCATGAAAATTGGGTAATGTGTGCCTATCTAACACTGCCATTGAACATTAAAGATGATATCAGACTTTCGAAATGATTGCATTTACAAATCCAATGCCAGACAGCTTCTACCCATCATAGGTCTCATTGGTGACATTCGGTAGGACTTGCATACACAAAACATTTCGAAATGTCGAACGGAGAGTCATTTGTTACCGCTTTGACGTACGATGTGCTCGCTGTTGGAAGTCTCCCATACTTGGGTATGAGAGAAGTTTGAATCTGTCTCGCTGTCAGAGGTCCCCTATACTTGGTGTGAAGCACTTTGTCGCTGCACTTAAGAAAGCTGCATGTAATTCGTAAGATTTTTTTGGTTCAATTTTAGAGCGACAAGTTGCAGCGATTCAGATATTTTCGTGTTTTTTTTGTCGCAAACTTTATATGTAGTGGTACCATTGTGAAAAATGGCATTATTTCTGCATATTATTTTCTGAAACTGAAGGGATTGATAAAAATGATAAGGCATTTGCTATACGAAAAAAGACAATATTTCCGTTTTTCCTGGCAACATTTAGTGTTATTTTTTATATTGGCAATAACATTTTTTTTAATTGCAGCAACTGAAAGATTCAGATGTTAGATTGCACATTAGTTTCCTTGACAACGGAAGGTATACCTGTGTCACATCACGAATTCAACCATTTTACATTTTTGACTGTCACTTCCATTTTTGTAGGAATACATAAAACTTTCAAAGTGTTCCAATGAAAGAACTGAATACTGGGATTTTAAATCAAGATTGCAGCGCCACTCTGGCGAAAACTTCAACTAATTTGCACCACTTTGACTTTGACAACTATTACGAATTAACGTTAGGACTTGGGTTCTGACTTCTGACATTTTTGGAAAATCTAGAAGCGTGTTTATTGAGCGACTATTATCGTTTTTACTGTTTTCTACTTGTGGATATTAGTCATTAATTGTGCTTGATGTATTAGTTATAATTCAATCATATTTTGAATTTTCAAACTAATATCGTAGCTCCACTTCGATCAAGACAACAAAATTGCATCAGTTTTACGTCGATTAGAACTTCCAACCAGAAGACATATAGCTTCTCTTGAAACTCCAATTAAGTTTTCATGAAAATAAAGGGGTTTTTCCTAAGTCAAGGAAAAAACAATCAATATGAAGCTTATCAAATATCTATAAAAATCAGGAATAATGATCGACAATACGGATTTCGCCATCAACGATCAACCAGTGACTTATTGGCTTATGTTTCTCAATTTGGCAGCATTCAATCAAAAAATTCGGAGAAGCGATAGCTGTTGCACTCGATATTTCAAAAGCGTTTGATCGAGTTTGGCATCGGGGTCTCCTTTCTAAACTACCGTCTTATGGTTTGCCTCCTCAGTTGTGTGCTTTGAAGAGTTTCTTGTCTGATAGGTCTCTGTATGTGGTTGTTGATGGAGTATCATCTGATATTATTCCAATAAATGCAACTGTTCCACAGGGTTCAGTTCTGGCGCCCACTTTGTTTCTGCTTCATATCAATGATTTGCTCGAGAAAACATCTTGTTCAGTACATAGTTTTGCGGACGACAGTTAAGTACTCTTCATACTAGTTTCTCTTCCAGAGTCCCCATACCAGCTCGATAAACAAAAATTCAAAGAAACATTCACGTCGATAAAATTAACTGACTTGGAAAAAATAATAGAAAGGGGTAACATGAACTATGTGGGATTCAGTGCTAGGAAAACCCAGGCATGTCTCTTCTCAAAGAAAGCCGATCTAGCATCATCTAGTATTCAGATGTCAGGAGTAACTATTCCTTCAAATTCGAGTTTCTCAATGCTAGGAATTACGTTCAGTAATGATCTCTCATGAGAAAACCATATGAGATCGATCGCTAAACGTGCTTCCCAGAAACTTGGATTTCTATTTCGTGCGAAGAAATACTCCACTTCTCGTCAGCTTCTTATGATCTACGAGGCTCAGATACGACCTTTCCTTTAAAATAGTTCTCATGTATGGAGTTCGGCACCAAAACAATCATTTAAGCTTCTCGATTCTATTCAGAGAAAGGCAATCCGTCTTATTGGTGATTCTTCGCTCACAGACTCGCTCACTTCATTGGAGCATCGGAGAAGGGTCTGAGACTTGTCTCTCTTCTATAGATATTTTCACGGTCGGTGCTTTCCTGAAATGTTATCAATCGTTCCACCCTTGGCAATATCTACACGGATGACTCGTTGAGTACAGAATTTCCACCCCTTTGTTGTGAACTGAGACCTATCGAACCTCTCTTGCTCAGGGATATTTTGTCAATAGAACAGTTGAGCTTTGGAACTCCTTGCCGAGGGGCTTACAAACTTCAGAAGTTCAAGGTGAATGTTAATTGGTATCTCCTGTCCCTTGATTCACGCGGTGTTCTTTTAACATTACAGGGCTTCCCTTTTATATGAATCTGCATAAAAAAAATCGATGTCAACGTCCATCATGCTCGAAAACTTGCGCGAGTTTCAAGTACCTCAATATCCACGTATACTTTGATATACAATTCGAATTTTGTCACTTTTCTATATTGTTGTTTATATCAATATGCTTTACTTTTTATCATCTTAATTCTAGACTCGGTTTTGTGCAAAACCTTTCCCGAGTTTATTTATGAAAGCATGTTCGAGCAAGGGATTCCGGAAACCTACGGTCTCTTTGAAATAATGTATTTTTTCATTGAATCTGCGGTTCGACTATATTCCACATATAAAAATCTAGATAATGTTTGAATCGATCTTCAAGGGGTTCAAGAAGTTTTGACCTCCCATTCGGAATGTTCCTGCTAATAAACCTCACGAAATATTCTTTAATTACGCCTCGTACAAGCGTCTTTTAACATCGTTTTGATTTTCAGGAGAAAGATTCATATGGAAATGAAGTATCTCGTCTGGCTCGTCCCCTTCCAGTTGAATATCTTCTCGTAGATGTTCCCGCCTCGACACCTGTCACTCCACAGTACACATTTAACAGTGATCCTACAAAACAACCTTTCCCTGTTGAAAACCGATTGGTAGATGGACATATCCAGGATTTCAATGCATTATCGACTTACCTGTCACAATTTGCTTTCAATGAATTTTACACTGCCATCAATGATTTCCATCTTATCTTGTATATATCCACCATGGAAATGTTGCCCATGCAAGAGTTCATGGGTCCCTTACTAGAAGCGCTGAAAAACAAAGACAAAGAAGCTGCCGAAGAATGGTCCAGATCAGAACATTGGGCTACAGTCGAACAACTCATTGCTGCAAGTTCACCACCCCCTTCAAGGTAATTAATCCAAGTATTATTATATCGCAGCAGAAATTCTGTAAATTTTCAAAAAATGATTTGGGTTGAAGATTTTTATTTATACTTTGTTTTTAGAGAGATTTCACTGATTTTTGAATAAAATATATGGATAAAGGTTCTGGTATTATGTGGAATATTATTTTATATGGACACATATAATGTATATTTCAGACACTACAGGTCTAATGAAGTAATTACATCTTTGTAACGTCTTGTGTATTGCTTTCAGAGATGATTATGTGCTATTCTAATCATCGGGCAGCTCCTACCTAGTTTTGAAAAAAATGTCGGTACTGACTTATGTATTCTGAACCGCAGATGCACGTTCAGTTGCATTGCCAACCTCAAAATCGTATCATCATTTTTTTTGGGTTATATTGTGAAATGTGTATAAGTTGGTAAAAAGTGTTGAAGAACGTGGAATGATAGGTTTGTTCTGGTTCGAAGATCCAGAACTGTTTCAAACCTGCGCAGGACATGATGCGTAGAAGCAAAAAATCCCAGACAGTCCAGGACAGTCTCGAACACTTGGTTGAACCAGAACGCTCTTTTTGAGTGACCACTGCGCCATCTTTCGTATACAGGGAGCTTTAATTTGACAAGTGGGCAGCTTGGAAATTAATGGTTTCAACACATTAGGTTTGAGTTTTGAAGTTTTGAGTTGGCTGCCATTAAAAAGTATTTTGGGATTTTGGGAGTTCACTCAGTTCACTGTTTGTTCGTCATTCGTAATCGCAGTTTGAATCGTTCTTTAGTTTTTTATATTTTCATTATTTTTCTTTAACATTTTTGGTACCATGTCAGGTAAACATTGAGTGAAAAAGTGCATGGTCCCGATATAACTAAAAAATAAATATTTTTCAGAAGAATATCATCATTTGTCAGAGTTTCTAATATAAAATGAAAAAAAATGACGATATGGATGGATATAACTTTTTAGCAGGGAGAGAATCCTAATACTTTTGGATTTGTATAAATCATACAAACCAAAAGTAGGTAGAGGAGAAATTAAGAGTATGTTATCCAACAGATGCCATATCACCATTCACCCTTCGAAATGTGAAAACAAATTTAAAGTATTGGAGCGATCCTATAAAAAAGTGGCTGACAACAATAATCAACTTTAATGAGAAGAAACTAAGGCCTATGCCACAGCTTACAGCTTAATAAACTATAAACAAACACCTACCCTACCTGCCTACCTGCGACTTGAACTTGACTGCGCATGCGCATCGAGAACAGTTTTCATCAGTTCTCGCTCAAGAGCAAAAACAAGTCGTGATAGTTCAGGACGGTCCGAAATCATTTTAAATGCGAAACCAGAACAGAGGATTCATCAATCCGAACTTGTCCTCGACAAACCAGAACGCTCTTTATTAACTGCGCATGATCCTGACGTCCGAGAACCACAATTTTTCAGAACCAGAACAAACCTGATGTGTACCACAACAATGAATAAAAAGAGTTTCCGATTATTTTCTTGGTTAAAAAAAAACAGCAGCTCAAGAAACGGGAGTTGATGAAAAAAATGAAACGAACCTTTAGCGAGATATGAAATTTTTGTCACAATGAAATAACAGGTTTCTTGCATTTTATCATCTTGTAAGCAATAACTTGTTTTACGAATTGAAAAAATTCATCCTTATAAAGTAGACTTTCCAATTCTATGTGTTCGTTTTACGTGAGGATTTTGTCTTAGCTTGAATTGATTCTTCTTTCTATTGCTAGTTTGCATTATTTCAGGCCTGGAAGTGTCGCATCTGGAAGTGTGTCGGCATCAGCCGGTAGTTCCTCTGGACCAAAGTGGACTTGTCCTTACTGCACTTTTCTGAACAATGCGGAAAACTCGAATTGTGAAATGTGTAATCTGCCGAGGTCTAGTACACCTCATTAAGGTAATCAAAATATAATTATTTATCTACTTGTCTATATGGATTATTGAAACTTTTCCTAGAGATCAATTACCCTAACAGCAAACTGATATTTTTGCACTTGACGCGCGTTTCACTAACAAGGTTAGCATCTTCAGGAAAAAAAATTGATACTGAGTATAAGGGTAATAGATCTCTAGGAAAAGTTTAAACTTTTACACCCCAAAGGTTCCAATATCATCGTTTATTATATGGATTGTTCTTAAGTAATGGTTATGTATAATACCCAACTTTATGCTTCAACTATTCAAAATATGTGAATTTTCGAGCTAGGAATTAATAAGGTCTTAATTCCAAAAGCATGATCCCTGGTGTTCTTAGGTCTAACCAATTCCCAATTTTCGTAAAAGAATTTTATTCAAACCGACCCAGCAGTAAGAACGTGAATGAAAATAACCTGTTTTTTTATATATCATAAGTATTTTCTCGAAGTTTAAGATTTTAGTTTCGAATATACAGGGTTCGTAGTTTGTTTGGTAGATATAATTTGTGCTGAGGGCAAGGATGTCCAAATTTTTGAACTTCTCAACTCTGTTTCTCTTTTTATAATAATAATCACTTTATTCCATAATACTTTACAGTGTAGAACGAATATGTATAAATGAATAAAAAAAAATCAATTATAAAAATCTAAAACACAATAAAATGCTTTCTCTGTTAAATACTGCTTGAATTTCAATTGTTTTTTTTGTCAGTTTTCTGAATTCTTTGGGAACATTGTTTAAAATTCTTAAAACTTGATTAACAACATGTTTCTGAACTTGGGCATATCGTGTTTGTTGTAATTTAAGTTTTGTATATCTGGTGTTGTAAAGATTTACTGTTTCATATTTCTTCATGAATTCTTCATAATTTTTCATTGCAAAATATGCACATTCATATATGTATATACATGGCAGAGTGAGTATTCCCTGTTCCTTGAAGACTTCCTTGCAACTGTCTCTTCTTTTAAGGTGAAAGATACTTCTTATGCAGGATTTTTGTATTTTGAAAATTTTGGTAATTTCGACAGAATTTCCCCAAAATATAATTCCATACTTCATTCTGGAATATATATAAGCATAATATGCTTTGATGGCTGCATTTTGGTTAACGAATAATTTAATTATTCGCAATGCAAATGTAAATGACCGAAGTTTCTTTGTCAAGCTGTTAATATGTTCTTTCCAATTTAGCTGGGCTTCAATTTCAATACCAAGAAATTTTGTATGTTGACATGTTTCAATTGTTTTATTCTTATGGGTAATTTTCAGTGTCGGTTCCTTCCTAAAACTGAACTTGATAGCACTTGATTTTGGAATATTGTCATTATTTAGTTTAGTACTTCAATATGATATCTATTAGATTAAAATAATGTTTCCATTATTTTTTCTTGTAAATGTTTTCATCCCCCTAGAACTGAAATGTTTTTCCAACCATTAAATCAAATGATGGTAGAGTGTAGGTACAGTACAGCACCAATGATTTTAATGAACTCTGGTCCTTTGACTAGCCTTAGCCATCTAATATAAAAATTGTTTTTAACAAATTCACTCGTGCCTACAAAATGAAAATACTCATCAAAATACCAGTGAGTATTGAATGCAAGTAGGATTTTAATTTATTTTTTATTTTTCAGATGAGCACAAGAAGTGGTTTACACTCGATTAAGAACCGTTTTCCTCTTTTATAAGAATGTTTAACGTTAGAATTTATCAAAATTACACCTAGATAAAAGATTTTTCAAAAATGCATACGGATATTTTTCTAAATTCGTGTTGGAATAATGAGTTGAGGGATTTATACTTGTACATAATCTCATAAAATTTTATTGTTTTTTTGTAGATATAAGTTGTGTTTTATTTAACTTATATGTATGGTGAAGTGAATTAAATTGTCAAAAACCCACAAAGATTTTTACTTGATTCGTTAGATTAGTTGGAGTGATGGAGTGAATAACGGAATGTGCAAGTATAGCTTTAGAGATATACAGTGTTATTCCGTTTAACTTTTCAGTTTTCAGTGGATCTGAATGTAAATTGGATAATTTACAATTTATGAACAATTTTTCCAATAGTTCATTGAACTCAGACAAAAATATTCCCTGAATGTATCATTTTACAGTACCTTTGATGGGATTTTACCATTTTAAAATTTCCTTTTACAGAAAATATAAAACTATTTTTCTTATGGGTGTGAAAGTCAAATTATTGTTTTGAATGTTTACTGATGCTTGAGTAACTTCCTTACCCAAGACTATACTTCGAATTGAATGATGTTTATTTCCCAAGAAACTTACAAGTTTATAAAAGGGCAAATAAGAAACGAATGAATAATGAATCGAATAAATAGAGAAAAAATAAAGTCAGATAATGAAGTCAGACTTTTCACAGAAATAATTAAAAAAAATAGTAATAATGAAAATAAAATAAAATTGTCCTTCACCTATCGCAATAAATGTTTTTTCAACTTAACTTTGAAACTGAATTTTCCAAATTTTTTTTATTGCATCAGGTAATCCATTATATAACACTATTCCTTGTAATAAATTGATTGTTGTCCTATATTTGATCTGAATTTCATTGTAGATAAATTATTTGAACATCTGGTTGAATGGTCATGTTTGTCACTATTAATTTTGAATATATGAATTCTAGTAAGGAATCTTGAAAAAAAGGCGAGGTATGATACAATTCAGATCATTTATTTGTTACAACTGAAATATAAATTATCCAACGGGTACAAAATCTGCAGCATTTCTAATATAAATTTCATTTCCTTACAACTAAATTATTTACAAAGCACAATGTGTGCAACAATATAATTCACAAAATATATTGTACAGCTAAAAAACTTTATACTCCAAAACGATTTGGTGCACCACAATGAATAAAACTACTGCAAAAAAAAACCCTCTCTCAAATAGGATATCCAGGATAAACCGTGTGGGCACAAAACTAGGCTCTGAATACTGAATTGATCTGGCAACAATCATTAGTTTATAGACAAGCAAGTACATACACAGAAGTATAATTTAAAATCTTTGGAAATATCATTTTATTTCACTAGCCCAAAAAATATCTTGATAGACAGTAAAGGAAGTAATTTTTTTAGTAAAATGAAGGACTAATTCGAGAACACTCAGATCAACTTAAATTTTTTTGGAATTTAACAAAAAAGGTGTCAAGTATCCGAGTAAACAAGTTTGGTTACTGGGCAAAGCTCCAAAATGTTCATAAAACTTATAAATAGAGGGTCCCAATGGATTAACTATAAAAAAATTTATGTAATTGATAAAAAAAAAGGTTTTTTGGCCATAACTTTTTTTTGGCTAATGATAACGAGATGTACCAGGAACCATTTTGAAGCTAAGGTTATCGCCGAAATTTCATGTCATATGCAACATTTGAATTGGATGGGTCATTTTTTTTTTATTTCGCCCGACAAAAAAGAGCATTTACTGTTATAAACATAAAATAGGCAATTTTAAACGGACAAATTTGCTTACAGATGAAAAATTATAACAAAAAATTGAAATACAACTATCCTGGAATGAATGCTGACAAATTTGGCTGTTTAAAATAAATTATGTTCACGCTGCTGGCCAAAAACTGAAAATGTTTTGAAAAATACACAATTTTACCAAACTTTAGCAGGCCAAAACATAAACAATAATTACCCGATAGGGCCAAAAATGGCTGGACATATTTAGGACGAAGTGTTCTGACTTTTCACCAAAGGATTTTTTTCCAAGCACCTTAGCCCATATGGCGCTAAAAAATTGGCATTAAAAATTTTTGAAAAAAAATTATTTTGCCCATAACTTTTTTTTCTTCTTATTTTAAACGGTTCTGGTTGGTCTCAAAATTTTCCCGATTTTGTCATCTTGCAAAATGATAGGAATCATTTTTTTTGTAAAAGTTATATTTTTCGAGATATTTACGCCAGAACGATCCGGTTTCTTCATTTTTCGTTAAGCAACCATTTTTTCCATGTCATATCTCCTTCAATATTAATCGTACAAACATAAAACAAAAACCACTTTATTTGTCAACTAAAATACGGAAGTTGTTTATTCGGATACTGGGCACCTTTCTTAACAAAATTCAAGTATCTGCAATTGGTCTCGAATTAGTCCAGCCAGTTTTTACTTCCTTTACTGGAGTATTTGCTACACACTACTCTTCCAAGAAAACTCAATATAATTTGAATTGTGTTTAGGAATCTTACTACAAAACTAGTCTAGGCGTACTTCTGACGAATATCATAGCCTGATTAGAAAAATTGTGAATGGAAATCAACAATTTTGACATTCTTAACTCAATTACTGATTTTTTATTTGGTTGATTTGACAAGCACTAGAATATCAAGACGTTTTATAATATATCACTAAATGGCCACCAATGCTAAGCCAGCAGGTGTAGCATTTCAAAATATCGCAGGCCAGTTATATCCTATTGTTTTGATATATGCTGAATCTCATATTGTTATTGGAACAAAAGGATAAACAATAATTCGTGCTAGTCTTGAATATTTTAATGATGCAAACCCAGAGAAACATCTTCAGTAATGAGTCCCACAACTGAGCGATTTTATTGAACAGTTCCTAAAGCCTCGTGTCCACTTGCAAGTAACTTGCGAAAGTTTCTTCACCAAGTACTTGCCGGCGAGTCTACATTGTAGTCTAATTGTTTTGAAATTTATTGCGGAAAATTACTCTAGCAAGTTCGCTTGCTTGAGTAACATGTACACACACTTCCAGAAAAATGTCGTCTCAGCAAGTGGCTGCTGCTGTTGTAACATATATTCAGTTGAAAAAACAAATAAAGGAAAAGGAAAATGACAAAAAGCGTGGAAAAATTTGGGTCAGAAAATGGATTCAGCAAAGATCTAAGTTAGGCATACATGAGAGAAGCTGCTCTCTGAATTGAGAACGGAAGATCCTCAGCAGTTAAAGAATTTTTTACGTATGCCTGCGGAAGATTTTGATTTGCTGAATTTGGTGAAAAAAATTCCCACGTGCTTTTATACAATTCATTTGTCCCCCTGTCCACCCTTTTTTCTTTTGAATTTTTCTCCACTCCTGATTCAGTTGTGTTCTCAAGTTATGTAGCTTGCGCTGAATTTCATGTTCAGATGTGTTGAATTGTTCCGCTAATTTTTGAAATGCGCCTTGTTGTTTCACTCTATTTTTAAAATCTTTGCAATGTACATTCCATATTTCTGGGTGCAGTTCAAAATTTTCAATTAGCAGAAGAGTTTCTTCTCTATTCCAAACACGTCGTTCCTCCATTTTTGTGAAGAAATCAGAATTTTAATTCAGATTCGAAAAAAATTAATAAAAGTTTAAAATAGTTCACAAAATCTCACAACTTGCTGCAAATATTTCGAAACAGTCTCGAAATAATAAAGTGCAAACTAATTTGCATAAATTAGCCGTGTACACTACAAACTCTAACAAGTCGGCAAGTACTTGGCCCGAGAGTAAACTTTCAGCAAACTTCCTCTAGCGCTGCTGTTTACACGCATTGCAAGTGACTTGTGAGAGTACTCTAGGCAAATTTAATTGCTAGTGGACACGAGCCTTGAGAGATTTTTGGCTATCTTCAGTATACTTCGTCGTATCCAGGAACACGCCTGAGATACAGCTTGTAGGAGCGAGGCACATTTGCTTGCTTATGTAAAATAGATAGGTATGAATTGATGAAGAGTTTAAGTTTTCATTGCCCGGAACGAGAGCCTTTATGTACAAAGAGAAGTGAAGTTGAAGGTTTCACTTTCAAGACGTTGATTTCATGTTGAAGTTAAGAATATCGCTCGTTTGAGGATGCTTACAAGGACGGGTTCACTAAGAAAAAGAAGCGAATGAGACTTCCTGCACAATTCTAGCATTTACCATATTGTTGAAAGTTCACGTTTGTAATAACCATATATATGTGTTGTCATCATCAACAATAAGAGGCCACATTATTCTGTCTCTGTTCTGTCTCATTTAGAGGAGATGAAATGATAATAATAATACTTTATTACTCACGAATATGCTGGATTTCAGGTCGATATTTCAATTGAAAAACATACATTTTTTGAAATAGAAATATGCTTGAGAGCATAATACTAACAATTTCTTTGAAAAATAATTGTTTTTATTATGTGTAATTTTAATTGGAAGATCATTGTATATTGAAAGACCATCATAAAACATATTATTTTGTGTGTAGTTTTTGAATGTTTTCACAATTTCTAGTTGAATGGTTACAAATAACATTAATGGAAGTAATATTATTTGAAAAATGAGTTTAATGGAAATTTTCGATAAATTTACCGAAAGATTATGCATACAAATTGAAACAAATACCTGTATCTTCTGCCTCTCACTTTGCAGCATTCCCTTTCACTTAATCTCTTCTCTCACAAGCTAAAACTTAATTTTTATGTATATTACCCGTTATCCAACTTATTCCTATATTTGATATTGAGTAGTACACCGTATATTTTTTCGGAAACTATCCATTTCATTCTTCACATTAACATTCCATCTTTTCCTCATACTATACTACTACTTACTAGTTCAATTCAAAAGTCCACATTATTGGAACCATTGGTATGAAAGTGAAACCTTACTCCTAATGATAGTTCAACTCAATGTCTAGAAATTGAATTTGAAAGCTGTGACTGATTGAGGTCAGACTTCTTTTGTATATTCTCAATCAATTTGATTTGGCTTCAATACTGCTCCGATTTTCAACTACAGCATTCAAGGCAAAATTAACTATTCTCAATCTTTCATATCGAATCTGCGCATACAGCCCAAATAGCTCATTTACTAATGTATTTTTTACTACTGTCATTACAACTGCTCTATTAACTAGAGGTTTTATATGCAACTTTTACGTTTACTATGCGAATATTCTCGTCTTTCTGAAACATGACAATTGCATGAAAACCTACGGTGTAAAAATACAGCTTTTTAGGAAATCCATAGAGTGCGATTGTATTTAGTTTAGACAACGGTGAGAGATAATCTGCATTTATCATAACTATTTAAATTGGAGGTACGACAAAATAGTTGTCTCAGAATCTGGTTCTTTATTGATCACTAAAATTTATATTCGGGACCTAGTTTTCCATAATCTTGACTTGCATTGAAGAAATATACTCTGTATCCTTTGTTCGATTGAACAGGCCAGTTTTCTTTTTACACAATTGTTCCAAAGATTTCAAACAAACAACAGCTTGAAGTTCATTGACAACAAAAACTTATATTAAGTTACGAATATCCCATATATGAGACAGCCTTTTAACATACATCCAACATTATTTTATACAATTTAGTATTTTTGTTTTGTCAACATCCACTTATAATCATAATGATATGATATATCTTATTTTCAAAATCTGATAAAACTTAACTAGACACAGATTATACATTCCTTGTAAATATAAATTGGAGTTATACCAAAATTCAACTATATACTTTTTTCTGCAAAACATTCAGAGTTCTTTAGAGTCTTAGTAATTATAATGGTTTGTCACCCCAAAAAGTTCAATCTAATCTTTTTCAGTGTTCGATAAAATAGCAAGAAATGCATTATCTTCATCCAATCCATTTTAGGCACCACAATTCTCCAAATAATAGTATATCTCAACACTGGTTTTATAATGCACGGGGTTGAAGAATGCGCCAAATTTCACGTATCATAAACGAGTTTCATGCCCTATTTTGTAAAGATCTTTTTGATTCGAATTTTTCGGAAGAGGTTCTTGTAAAAGCCCAGTCATGTACCATTTGTAAATTGTCGAAAGATCATTATTATGAGAAAGAATTCAATAAATTTGCTGAAGGATGCGCAACAAAAATGAAGAAGTAGCTACTATCAGGTGGATATAGGCTTGTGTAGTCTTCTAACTGAAAAAATGGAATCGCTTGAAACTCATCACAGTACATTTGCTTTGAAGTCTTTTCAAACCAGGTTCCAAGAGAATGTGAATAAACCTTAAAGGTATGTTTTGGTTCCGACTGATGACAGTTCGAAGTAGCTGCACAGTTAATATTTAGAAACAAGTGATCCAACCGTTCCTCAATAAACGGTTGTAAGACAACTTCGATTCGTTCTAGAACCTTCCCCAGTCTGAACAAAAACAAACATTATTAGTTTTCGTCATTATAAGAATTTTGGCAAGAGTCCGTCACTCTATCGAACAGGTACACGGCAAATATGGTTCTAGTTGATAAAAGATCAAGATATTTTGAGACTATATCACCGTCTTCAAGTCTTGATGTCACAAGGAACGACTGTCGACAGGATTATCGTTTGGATTTGTTTGCACAGTTTGGACTGCTCCCTTTCTACATAGAATGACTCCGATTTTAATTGCAGTGAAACCACCTGAAAGGATAAATCCTGACAAGAGCAGGCATAAAAGTGTGTATAAATATACTCTCGCACTGACTGGCTCATATTAGATATGAAGATCTAGACCTTATTATCTTTGTACACAAAGGACACTAATGGTATGGTCCGAAAGTAACTAAAATCTTGGTTTTGCGGTCCAAAACTAGTCGCTGCTGCCTAATTCCTGAAAAAGTGCATTCGGTGTTGACCAAGCGTCAACCAAGACACCGGCAAATATTGAGCAGATAGCCACTGCTCTTATTTTTTGTGTTGACATGGCACGAAAGTAGCCACACACTTATAGTTTTTCAGTTAACTGGTATGAAAAACTCACCCACTAGTCTCGGACTGTGCTTGTGTGGCTATTAATTCCATTCAACCAAATGTCAATAATTTCGATATTCAATACTCGGTTTGCCATATTTAGAGTTTTATATATTTACACAAATCATAGTGTATGAGAAATTGAGTTCAAATTAGGATGCAATAAAATTTATGATAAAAGTAAAATGAAATTACTTGACAAATGAATGAATTTCAATTCGAATGAACCTACGAGTGTAACTTTGGCAAAAAAATTCCCTCTTACTATAATCTTCCGCATTATAAACTAGTTTTATATAATATGACTTGGCCGGTTCTAACACTGGGTTGAAAGAGGTACACTTTCATTAAGCCTGATATTCAGGTATCGACGCTGGCATTTATATAAAACCACTTTACAAGAAAAATCCAGTTCAAATCAACAAACCTTATCTAATTTGATGAGAAATCTGGGTTCGTTTTCAAGGATTGAATTCTCTGCCTAGTGTTGGAAATTTTTATATGGTGCTGAGCAGTTAGGAGTCGCCTTCTTCATGGAAAATCGGGAAAAAATCTTGATTTGGATTGAACGGTCACACATTATCAATGCACTATTATATCAATAGAACTCGGGTGTTATCTTTAATAACCTTTAGACGTCACTTCAGTGTTGGTGCTTGCCGGCAAATGAGTTAGTAGATGTACCAGAAAAAGTATTTTGAATAAATTTCAATATTGTAGAACGTTGAACCATGTTGAACTAACGCCTGCGAAATACACCAAACATTAGTAGTACATACAGAAACCCTGGTGAAGTCAATGATGCAATTGGCCGATACTTGATGAAAATCCCTGATAACATGATTAAAAAACACTATTGTGTGATTACTAATGGACAGTTCACAAAAAACACGTGTTTCACTATACAATAGCTTCTTCAGACAGAAACTATTGTATAATATATCTAGCGGTGTAAGCTGTCTAGTGAAAATCACACAAGTGTTTAATTACGGTGACATTTAATATTTTTTTGTCAGAAATTCTGAACGAAATTAATGAGACTGGTCGAATTTTCTGCACATGTTGATAGATGAAGCAAAAATGGAATCTTTCATATTTTGGTATTTCAAATTTTCGCATCTTGGGCGTATTTTATTTTCACATTCATTTCATTTAGTACACAATACAGTATTTCTCATAGCACGATGTGGAGTTGGAATGCATTAGAGAAAGAAATGACCCGCACTTTCAAGAGATGTGAAGGACAGAATAATAATTTTATACTTGTCAATAGTTATTTATCGTTTCTCCTTCATATTCGGAATTCAATTTCGTTTTATGTCAGTCAACAAACGCCTGGATAATACTGAAATAAAGCGTAATTCATGTGAACTTTAGGAAAGAGAGTCAATGTAACGACTGGTGTTACAGACTCACTAGATTTTGTATGTTAGACTGTTGGTGGTTGTTTCATTGTCCATTATAAAAAGAATGATTGGGACACGACTATCCTTGTTCCAGTTTACGATTTCAGTAATAATATTTCTCCATTACCTTGCCTCAAATCTGATTGGTGAGAATATCAAACACCCCAATTTGTCTGTTTCTGAAATGAGATTTGCCGTCTTTCAAATTATTTTTTGTCATTATAGACGTTGAAAAAAACACCAACGCAACTACCTATAAACCCAGTACTTAATTCGACATTTTTGTTGCCTTATTTTGAATCAGGAACGTTCATTTATGCTTCCGATGGGTGATATTTCGTATGTTTCTTCATCTTACGTATTCAATACCACACCTGCTATTCTCAAAACCATATTTCTCTTCTTAAGTGAATTCTGCACCATCAGGGGAGCTTCTATGCATCTTGTTATAGTTTATTTACATAAAGTAAATACAACTTATCAATCATAACGAAAAACATCAGTGCTGCAAGCTGATAGGCGCTTGGCGGAATATGAAATTCGACCAATTTCTTCACCAGAGGTCTAGTTTCAAAGTATTATTTACTAAGGGACACTAACAATAACGACATCAGAATAACATACAAAAACAGCTTGAATATTCGGATAATTATACAGATTAAAGAGGCATAGAAATCCTGGTGCGTTAACGTACACCTCTGTCGTATTTTGATATTAATGGCAGGGACGTCTCCCAACGTATACTTTGGTACATGGTACATAATATTTGTCATCAGTTATGATTGTAGAAACCGTAACTCTCATCTTTCTAGTCACTGTTGAATTTTTTAGACAATTATTTTAGTATTTCCAAAGGTATGGCCGTTTTTAATTCCATCGTAAATGTATTGGTCCATTCGAAATGCACTTTTCTTCTTATTTGTTCACACAAACTTCCACAGTCTGAAAAAATAAGAATAAATATTGGAATCTATACAAGTGTAGAAGGGCAGATTTTTAATCTAACCCGAAAAGTTGCTGCGTCTATTGAAACAAAACTTACTGTGTAGCTAGATTTGAGACTGGCCTAAACGGATTGTTTGAAAGATGATTTAATTGAATATTTCCATCGTATGTTAAAAATCCCATATGAAGCGGGACATTTTCGATCAATTACAGCGATAAATTCCCGGCGGGACATTTTCGGGCTGGTAAATACCCGGTAGGTATCGAAAAATACCCGCTCGGTCCTTGTATCTATAGTAACGATTGTTAAAATGTACATTTGTCATCTTGACAGGCATAAATACTGAATTTTAAACGTCGTTGTTTTAACTCCGGAAATATTCTACCGAATTACACTCGTGCATCAAAATAAACCTGATAATTTTCCATTCAACATTCAAGCATGTTGTCAGTAAAAAAACTGCATTCGGTTATTTTCATATTTTGCTAAAAGAGCCCTTCTCCTTCGGAGTCGGGCTCTTTCGACAAAATATGAAAATAAACTCATGCAGTTTTTAGACAACATGCTTTCATGGAAAATTATCGGTAATTTTGAAGCACTTATGTAATTACTCCCGAAAAACAGTTTTTCAATATGCGCAGCAATTTTTCGGGGTAGATTAAAAATATTCCCGTCTACACCTTTGTACACTTGTGTAGGTTCCAATACTAATTTTTATTTTTCAGACTGTGGTAGGTTACAAACCCAGGAAACTACGGGACAAATATTGATCGACACAAAATAATGACGTTCAAACAGTACTTGAAATGTGAATCTTGTCCATTTGAAGCCAAATTTCAACTACTGTATATTCCAATCCAAGAATCATCGCATATAAACAATAAGAGCGTGATCGTCTTGTGGCTTACTGAAATTTCCGTTGGTACTGGTCGAACGACCATAAACTGCTACAACTGCTCTTAACTGCTTTGATGCAGATGCGTATCAGATTCAGTGCGAAGGTACATCTATTTTATTGTGTTTAAACTGCATCTTTTTAAATACCATACTTGAGTTCTCCATGATTGTTCACAGATTCTGAATAGAGAAATTTATACTTTTAGCGTTTTCGATTCAGCACTGAGATGGATTTGAAGAAAAAAAATCCAACACTCTGTATATACCAACTCCAGGCAAATCATCGCTTTGTCCTTCTAGGAACCTTTGTGGAGTTGACTGAAAATGAAAAATAAACATTCGTGCGAAAAATAACCAAAGTCCCAATGAGACTGGGAAATTATCAGGTTATTTGTAATGCGACGATCTTGACTAGGTAACATGACGACAGAAGCGAAAAGCCACAGCCCGCGTTATAACTCAAATAATCCTTTTCTATCATTTATTGATCAAATGCAAAAAATAATCACCGAGATCTTAATTTCTGATTTAAATTTATTGTCATTGAATTTAACACATTGACGGACACCTACTTACATTTTTCTGACCAAAACAACGCATTGGAAAATATACTGTATTGTAGAATATGTACAAATATTATTTTCAGAGGTGATTAATCGGCTTATTATCGATGATATAAGCCAAATAAAACAATGACGGTAGGAACCGTCTCTGTCCCACCAGGCAGAAAAATTATGTCTGATGGGACAAGACGGCTACAACCGGTCGACGTAATTTCACATGAAATAGTTTTATTATGAATTCAGAACATTATAAAATAACTATTGAACAGAAGAAATCAGTTGTTTTCTTTATGCCACCTTTCAAAACACGGTCCAGCGCAAAGGGGTGGAGTGTCTTGGCATGTCTTACATCTCCAATGGGTTTCTGTCCTCTTTTTCTCTTTTGTACACTGTTTACATCGTAGGTAATAATACTTTCTACTATAGTTGTCTGGCCTTGGTATAAGTTCTTGAAAGTGTTGGGATGGTGCACGAGTAGCAGATTGAGGTCTTGGACCAGTAGGTTGGTGTATTGGATTCAACTTGACAAGAAAGCGGCCATCCTTCAGGTTGTTATCAATACCTAACAGCGATCTAATAAGAGCTTCTCTGTATTGTATATATCTCTTTATTTTTGTGTTTTGTGTCACTTTTCTGTACAAGAAATAGGAATTCCAAACTGTTATATCCAATAAGTGAAAAATAACTTATTTATACCAGTAAATTGTTTTTCTAGGACACGAATAATAGGATATCATTTGGTCGGAGCGATCGATCCCAGACATAAATTTATTATATTCAATAATTTCCACTGGTTTTCTACGTATTTGATTGTAACGATTTCTGGCCTCAGCTAAAGTAGGATGATGAGCAGTTGTTAAGCAAAGAACATCTCTCTTGTCCTTCCACTTCGAAACGTAAATCTTTCCTTGACGTTTCCAGATGTGGTCTCCTTTTCGAAGACGTTTATTCACAACTACTTTTGGGTTTCCTCGTCTATTAGAGCGAAGGGTACCTGTTACATGTGTCTGATTCTGCAACAATCTATTGGCAAGTGTGATACTGTTATAGTAATTATCCATGAATAGGTGGTATCCCTTATTTACATATGGTTGCATTAGTTTCATAACAACACGTTCCAAAATTGTCATATTATTATCTGGCCCGTTTTCTCCCTGACCTTTATAAATATCTAGATTCAACACATATCCGTCATAAGAACAAAGTTCATAGAATTTGATCCCGTACTTTGTTTTTTTATTCTTCATGTAGGTTCGGAATGAAAGCCGTCCACGGAATAGTAGTAAAGACTCATCCAGAGATAACTCTTTAGCTGGAGTATAAGCGTCTTGAAAATTTCTAAGACATATATTCAGTAAGCTTCTAATCTTTTGAAGTCGATCATTGGCGTCAGGATTTTCGGCTCCACCGTGCACAGAAAAACACCGTAACAATTGTTCAAAACGCCTTCCAGTCATCATCGAGGAAAATATTGGATGGTAATTCAACGGGTCCAAACTAAAAAGTTTTCTAATATTCTGGACTTTGATCTGACCCTGCAATAAACATAGACCAATAAACTTCTGCATTTCATCCCGAGTTGTCTCTTTGAAAGAGGAACTTCTTGAATTTCTGGTTTTAGGGCGTGCTTGGCTAGTTAGGGACTTTCCATAATTATTTGTGGAATTAACCAATAACTCCATTATATCGTTATTCCATAGTTGATTGAATATTTCATATGGCGACGAATTCAAATCACCATATAACTTGACTCCTATTTGTGTATGATCAAATAGGAAGTCGTTTATACTTGCAGTATCACTGTTCCATGCATCAGTTTCATCAGTTTGTTCATTGTCTCGTTCTTCATCAACTACGTCTGCGTCTGAATCCAGTACTACAGAAACATTTTCTTCGGAGTCTGATTCTTGACTAACTTGCGCAGAAACGTTATCTCGCAAATTAGGAATTTCTCGAACCTGAAAGCCCGTATCAAAAAATAAACTCAAAAAAAATTTTTCCTGAAACTCACCTCTGGTTCAATATTACTGTCAGAAGAATCTATTTCATCTTCTTGAGGGCGATAGGAGTTATCTGCTTCCGGATCAGACGACATATTATTATAGTGGTCACACTCATCACTGTCTATTCCTTCAAAAAGTTGCATTAAACGTTTTTCTTCATTTGAATCCATTGCAAATTCCAACAAAAAATACTTTGGACATTTATCACTTCTTTTACTCTCAAATATCTATTCAAACGAAACCAATCTCAAGATAACTACACGTTTCGCAGTCGTTCTATAGTTTCTTTTATTCATACATAAACAATGCACACGACACCACACCGCCGTTTATAAACCCAACTGCATTACTTGGTGTAAGATGCCTAATTCATATGCAACCAACATTACGTTTATGTTTCGTGGGACACTAAAAGTGTCTTTAACGAGTATTTACTAGGAAACATGCCTGCTTCAACCGGTCTGTCCTATAAGACGAATTATTTTTTGACGGCTGCAGCAGGTCTGTCACAGCATACCTGACGGCTGTAGCAGGTCTGTCCGTCAATGTGTTAAGAATAAACATCAATAAAACGAAAGATTCCGTCGGAGGTTAACCAATATCGTTGGTGCCGAAATATACTCGTGGATTATGGCCCGATTGGGAAGAATTTCTACCGATGAGGGCGCTGATGTCTGTTCAAAAATGTCGGCAACAAACCGTAATCAGCTGATCGTAATCTGTCAAAAACATGTTTACTATTGTTTACGTTGTATTTTGTATTGTACCTTGTTTTTCGAATTTTGGCAAAGTTCTGTGTGAAACAAATGTGTAGACTAATCAGTGTGTGAATGTGTTAGAGAAGTGTACCATAATTTCACATTCAGAAGTTTGTTTTTGTTTTACGTGATGAAATAGTTCAAATATTTTCCAATAGAGGCGTATCTGAATGACGAACTTCCCATTTGCCGTTTCATCACCATCTACAGTAGAAAATTCAACGCACCAGGATATTTATACATCTTGTACTGGATCAACATGTTTTGTCAATTTACATCAATTGGTTCTCACAAGTGTTTGTAGTAACTTGTTCAACAATAATACATCAACCTATTTTCAACTACGACAGACAAAACGATACGTCAAACGTCACATACATTCAGGTTTTATATCTGTTTGAATTAATGACAAAAATATGATTATATGAAATAATTCAGACAATAAAACAGCAAACGTTTGAAATGTAATGATATTAATAATATTAAAGCACAGAGTAAAATAATCGGTATAAATAAAAACTTTATTTGATTACAAAAATATACAAATTTCACACAAAGGAAAATAGTCTAGACGTGTTTTGGATCTGAGATAAACCCAAGATTAAACAACAATAACAAAGGGGCATAAATAGGAATGAACACACAGTAAAATGTTGAACCCAATATTGTATTCTGGGACTATGTCTACACTTATGTTGGCCCATAATTTATTCCATTTTTGTTATCGATCAAACTTAAGTAGCACTGACCTTATTGTGGTCACCCTAGCAATATTGCATAAACCATTATAACGAAGGCAGTAAAAAATTGAGCCCTGGTATCGAATTACCCATTTTGAAACTGAAATGAAAACATGTTTCTTGTAAACTTATAAAACCGTGAATACTATTGCATTAGAAAATTCACATTTTGAAAAATTAATTGATTAATTAATGAGCTCAGCAGCAGGGAATGGATACTTACTTTTCTTAGTTCAATAGATGAAGATTTCATAAAAACATTTGGCGACAGTAAAATCATATATGTATAAAGTTTACCACTGATTATTTCAATTTATTTTTAGAGGAAATGTCAGAATAGCGCCAGCATGAATAAAATACCTTTTCATTTCCATTGGGCCTTTTTCATATTACAAAACAGAAATTATTTGTTTTCTTATATCATGGGGATGAAATTTCAACAATTCTATTACCAATCAATTCGAAAGTTTGACAGTAGTAACATCAGAAATATATCAATTTATAAGGTGAAAAAATGAAACACAATGTCTTCAATCAGGCAAACAATGAGGTGAATCAGAAGAACTGAGACACAGGTGAGTTGCAACCTTTCCTTGTTTGAAAGCTGTATCAAATCGATTTGGAAAAGGTTTTTTTGTTGATCTCATTCTGAATGCTGCGTAAGCGGTGGATATTCTTGGTCGTCGGTGAAATGAAAAGCATTTTTAGGTGGTGATTCTGTAGCTGCTTCCATTTCTCGTATCTTATCCGATTCTATATAGAAAAAAATAAGTAATCAATATTGATATAAATTGAGAGTACATTGGCTAAGTAATGGAACCTAATTCTATTTCAAGTGTATTCATAGTTGGAAGGCTTCGAACTATTCCCAATCGTGTAGTTCATAAAAACATTTGCGTTTTTTGAAAATTTGGAGAGAAAGATCATTTGTTAATAGGATATCCAATAATTTCAGAACCACTATAAAGGATTTTGATTCCCGAAGGTAAGTTTATATATCACCTCGACTTACCAATTTTATTATTCAATTAGACCGATTGTAGTCAGTTTTATCATTTCAGAAATGTTAGCTATAATTGAAATTCCATTAAACGAACATTTTTCCTATTCAATTCCAAGATGAAATATTCAAAAATAGGTAAATTTGACAAAAAAATTACCCGATATTTAAGAATTTGTTGTAAAGCTTGATTGAATACGACTATTATTCAATGGCAAGTAATCTGAAATGTATGAAGAAGGTGGTATTAGATAGGTTGTAGGGGTAGGTTTGGTTCAATTCTTTGTTGGTTTGATAAAATATAGGATTTATTTGCTATTCCTTAAATCGCCCCTCAATTCTCTGACGACCTAAGCACTATATTTTTTCTTTTTTTCCATCATATTTCTTCAAAATCGAACAAGCTCAACAAAAATAACGTATCGTGAAAGATTGTTTGACTCACAGTACTCACAGAGTACTGACATCTAACTACACTAGAGCCGCCTTGGGAATTGTAATGTGGGCTGCTGAAATAGGTACAAATTCTAGCAGTATGGTAGTAGCGACAACGAGTTTTAGTGTAAGATTTCGTGGTTTCCCTATTCGCAATAGCAAATCTGTTACCAAAAATAAGTTATTTTATGCCATAACTTGCCCACACAAGGCTCTGCCTTATGGGTACAGTCGTGAGTGTTTTATAAATGAATATATAAAATATTTCATTCATTAACGAAAGTCTCAAAGTTGTGCAGAATATGCAAAAATAAACTTCTGCCCTAAAAAGTACACCTGAAACGAAGAGATACATTCCAGAACTTTGAGATAATCATGAAAAATTCAGATTTGATTATTACATACAGAATTTATAATTACTTTAAACATGTATCAACAACGCGAGATCTCAAATGTATAAGGTGTTGTGTTGATTTTTATCAAACTCGAAGATCACTTGAAATTTTTATTTATTTATATTTTCTCTTCGCTGAACACTCACGAGTCGCCCAAAAGGCATTGCCTTATGCGGAAAAGGGTCGACGAATCATCTTGGTAGCCAAAGCGCTCTGAGGCGTCTTACTGATTTTCACGTTAGCGCATCTGCTATTTCAACTAGAGGGAAACCCAGAAAAACCCACAGTGCTAATTGAATGCGAATTGAATATAATAGAAGTAGTGATCAGAAAGAGAAAATCAGTTATACATGTGCTACACCTCTCGGAGGGACAATGTGAAAATCAATAATCCCTGAAAAAAATAGCCGACGCCGCACAAAGGAAGACAATCGTTGCTCCGGCCATTACTACAATTATTACACAGTCGAAATTTGGTAAACTTTTTGATACTAAGAAGTATTTCATGATGAAAGATCCTATGATGGGTACAACTACTACTAATAAGAAATTGAAAAATCCAAAACAGATGCTGAGTTTTTTTTTTTTAATTTTATTGTTATTTGGGTATTCAAACAATAGCATCAATTTTCGATTTCCGATGCAACAAGTTATATTGATGAACAAAGAGATCAATTATTCAGTTTTAACAAATATAATTTTTCCCAGGGAGAATTTTTACTTGGGAGTTTTTTTTGAGGGATTTATTACTCTTCAATGACGTGCATTTATTTACAAAAATTTGTGATTTCCCTCTTATCTCTTGATTTATGTTACCAATGCGGTTCTCTAGTGTAGAGGTTAGCACATTCGCCTTTCAAGCGGAAGACCGGGGTTCGATTCCCCGCCGGGCCACCGTGCTGGGTAATTGCACTCGAAAGTGTGTCTACGAGGGTCAGGCGTCAAGTATTGATCACATTCATTATATATTTGTGTTTTTGTATGATCTTTTATTGAGATGATTTTATATAAGATTCTAACAACAAAAAATCCAGGAATCTTTCGTTGTAATAACCAACATAAATTAGCTGATTTTTGAAAAGGGACTCCACGGAAAGTGAAGATTGAGAATTTTTATTTACATATTACCTAACTGAATGGTATTTTCTTGTTTTCTCGAGCATATCCTTATGACGCTGTTATAATAGTTCAGTTCAGTACTTTGGCGATAGGAATATATATATATATATATATATGTTAGCATGAAGATTCTCACGGACGAAGTATGATGCGTTGTTTTTTCGGGTTTCATTCCGTGTTCTGTGGTTTTGATCCTCTGAAGGATAATTCTCACAACAAAATAGTTGAGGCTTTCGCGGCCGAGGTTTTCAGTATCACTACTTTTATTCGGGTTTGAAGGCCGTCGTTTTTTGGAATTTCTTCCTGACGTTTCGCTGGCTCGAGTGGCTAGCTTCTTCAGAGGTTCATTCATCTTGGAATTCACTCCGATGACTGGAGATTGTTTCTTCGCAAGTTGTATTTATGCCGATTCAGGTAGTTTGCGGTGCTAATTATTCCATTCGGATTCGGGGAATTGTCATTAATATTGAACCCACAGGAAGTAAACAAGATAATCAATATTAATGACAATTCCCCGAATCCGAATGGAATAATTAGCACCGCAAACTACCTGAATCGGCATAAATACAACTTGCGAAGAAACAATCTCCAGTCATCGGAGTGAATTCCAAGATGAATGAACCTCTGAAGAAGCTAGCCACTCGAGCCAGCGAAACGTCAGGAAGAAATTCCAAAAAACGACGGCCTTCAAACCCGAATAAAAGTAGTGATACTGAATTCTCACAACGTTTCGGCAAAGTCTCATTTGCCATCTTCTAGGTGACCTAGAAGATGGCACTGCCGACACCTGCGAAATAGTTTGAACATTGGTTATAGAATAGTATCTAAATCATACTACTACAAAAACATTTTTGACCTACAAGTATAATTGAAATTATCTATAATGAATTACCTTGTAGAATCTTTAGGAAATCGAAAAAATTAAATATTTTCACGTAAACTATCACAAGAATTCACACTGTAATAGGTACGGTGAGAAGTCATCATAATAATTATAAATGTTCAAATCACTACAAAAATAAAAGTTCAAATAGAATGTTTATTTCGCGCACTCAGTATAACCGGCCGGAACGATGAGAACTGTTCAATCGGGGACACTCTATTGAACTGGCTCGCCCGCCAGACGGGCATTGACGGCCGACTGGCCATGCAAGGGACACGCGAGGACGAAGGGTGCTGATTTGGATTTGTGTCGCTGGCGAGAGTGAGCAGACTTATTAATATCTATGGACGCTCTTACCGACCTTTTGGCACTTCCTTGGTCTCTTCCTACTACTTTATTGGAAACCTCATTCTGTTAAGTAGAATTTAGAAATGGTTAAAATCTCCACTAACGTATACAGAGCAACGAAGTTATACAGAACAAGATTATCATGACCAAGATATCTCCCATCCCCCATTAAGAAAAATTGCAGCAACAAATTGCATCATGGAATTAAGATATCTGTTTATGTTTCAGGAAGTAATCTTACCATCAATGCTTATTTCTAGCAATCCTCCGTGAATTTGGCCCACATGGAACGCAAACTATATGAAATTAACCTTGCAAATATTTGTTACTTGTTCATTATATATATTTTCGAATGAATGTGAATAAAAACTATATAAACCTCGACAAAAGCAACATTTCTCTCAAGAAAAAATCCAATATTTTTCTCTCAAGATAAATGATGATTTCGCTATGTGTTAGAGACTTCCTTGACTGGGTTAGTTGAAAGATGCTGTTGATCGATAGTTTAATGTTAATTTGAGTGCTGTCAAAAATAGTAGTTCCGCATGTCAGTGGAATAAAGTAATTTCACAATTCTTATTACAATTCGAGTTAATACTCATCATAAAATATAATAACCCGTCCACTAGGAACCCAAAGTTCCTCGAAGAGCAAAGGAACCTGAAGTTTTTTGGCAGTATCTACTAATGAATGAGAATGGGGGAAAATCTGTAGAGTTAGTTACTTTTCGCAACCGTAACTTTAATAAACTACTTTTCTGTAGGCGCGGCGGCAGTGAGAGTAAAATCTAAACCATGAAGATGATTTGTTTTTTATTCTCAGTGTATTCTTGACACTACATGACATCTCTTTTCCGTCTTATAAAAAATATCATTTGAATGAGTGATCTCAGAGATACACCGTAAGTCCTGTAATGTCAATTTGAATCCTGGAAAAAATCAACATTCTGCATTGTATTGAGAAGGATGAATAATAATGGTACATAAAATAATAGTGTAGTGAATAGAATATGATGGTGATAATGTTAGTTGAATAGTGTTATACTGACCAGTACCTGACATTTGACCCACGGGATTGCCTTTGAGGATGCCAGCGTAGCTACCTAGTATGCCTTGCACAGGACAGAGAAAATCATAATGAAGGATTTGGGATACAGTATACTACAGGGTGTTTCAGGATATTACATTGAAATCAGGATCGGAATCTAATATAGTTTTTGAATTTCAGTATGATTATAAATAAATCTATTTTATTCTGGTGCTCTGTTGAATTTTTCAAACAAGTAATTGACAAAGGCATTCCTTTTGACGATTCTTGATAATTTGGTGAATCCAATTCTATTATTGAAACAACAAATCTTTTAACACAATATTGAGAATGCACATCCAGAAATCCTGATGTATTTAGACAAAATATGAGGATTGAGTGAACTCAAATATTGAAGTTCAGATTTCAAAATTATAAAGAATTGAATATAGTCAACTCAAAATCCATAATATTTTCCAATAAATTAACATTTGTAATTGGTAAAATCTGAATGTGATTTACACAAAAAAGTGTTCAAAATGCTACTAGGTGAATTGGTTGAAATATCAACCTCCTGTAACACAAAATCAATTCATTTTGAATTTCATGAATTTTTTATTGTTGTTTTTGCTCGAGAGTTTGTGCAAAATTTTGATGCCACAAATGATATTTCAAAATATAAATAGACATAGACCATGAACAGAAATATTCAAGGTATTGTGTAAAAGCATCTAAATGTATGCAACTAAATTACTTTTTTCAGATTTAAGTAACTATTTCAACAACAAATGCCGAATGTATAATTAAACTGTTGACATTCTCTTTTTATGCAGATTTCTAAATCGTTTTGAGATGCAGGCTAAAAGGAAAAATGAAAATATGAGAGCTATCAAAATAAAAGTGAACTAAGTGAATTTATATTTTGTGCCAGAAATTATAAAAAAAAGAGAACTAAGGAAGGTACACTACAATAATGAGGAAAACACAGGAGGGTATTTGTTGGCAATATTCGACTGAATAGTGAGGAAATAACAATTCAATCTACTCACTATTTCAAATGCCTTTTCTACTATAGCAATACTGACATCGATTTGTAAATTAATATTACTCAACCTAAAGTTGGAGCACTGAAAAATGAAGCTCAACTAATACTCACTGTTATCAATTTTTTGAGGAGAAGAAGTCTTAACCGCATCCGCCTGGTCAGGAGGTACCTCCTCTTCCTCATTATCACTACTCGAAATTTGATGTTCCTTGTGTAACTTCAAATCCCCTCCATTCTTATCTATATTATAGACAAATAGTAAGCCCCCTTCAGTAGCAACAATAAGCCTCAGTTCTTGCTGAATCCTACATACCAAAAAAAAATCAATTGAGAATCTACAAAATATAAAATATTTTTTATTAGAAATTTGATGGATCTGTCCAACATGACTGTCCTGGATAATGTGATTATGATGTATAACAATGTCCATTTTCTTGAGGTGTATTTATTCACTATTTCAGACTAGCAGTCGTATATGCCAGCTTGAAATCGATAAGAAATTTTTCTTATTTGCCAAACAGGCGTCAACAATTTCAATAAACGATTAAAAAAGTGCTTGTTTCTTCATAGTACGAGAGGTAGCGTTGCATTTCCTCTAATAAACGAATGCACAATAATCAGCAAATTGAGCGTCAGTTGTTACATACGCGGTGAAGATGAAGGTTCCAGTATGTGAAAGTTGTTGAGTTATGCTTCGAGTAGTTTCCACACCGTGCCATAATTCCGATCGTTCTCAACGGTAAATTAAAAACCCGCTGTATTCAAAAGAGGAAAGAGGAAGTATACGTTGATTTGGTCCTTCAAGTAACTGTGGTCAAGCAACGCTCCGAACGGCTAACATTTAGATGGGCGACCGAACTTGGACATATTTTCACTCCTATCTCACGGAAATGGAAAAATGTTAATAGAAGAATGATGAAGTTTTAACCGGTGGCTTTTTCACAGTGATTTCAGTAGGTTAGAACCACTGGTTTCAACTAGATTGGTTTTAGCCGAGCCATCCCTGTTCATTCCAAGGATTTGTTGATGAGAGAATAAACCTGGAGTGGAGTGTTTTTTTTGGCAATGGTCATTGTGTTATTGAGGTAAAACTAGGACCATGAAATCACAACTTTTTTCTGTATGTCAACGTTTCAGTTTTGTAAGTTCTTGCCCCCCAGGCTGCGAATAAACATCTACTTTATACCCTCGGTACATGAATAATTATCTCAGTTGAATTTTTTCCAGGTGATCGTCAATTTGGCACACTGTGCAGTAGCACGAATAAACTCCCACGAGCTTCCAATCGAATCGCTAGTTTCCGAATAAAGAAATATCATGCACACTCTAAACGCATTCAAGTATATACACGTATTCCAGCTGATTCCACTATTATTGCTATTTCGGGATTCGATCAAATTAGACAAAATTAAACTAATTCACGTGAAAACAAATCAAACCGTTTGTGATATAATATTTCTTATTGGTGTTATTACATAAGTTGAAAAAACAAACATGTTTTAAAAAAGGTAAACAGGTAATATATTCATTGAAGTCATATTCGCAGCAAACACCAAATAACACAGAAAAAAAAATATTGCACAAATCTTAAATACACGAACACAAATTATTTCTCCCAAAATCACAACTTCGCTTGGCTTTCTATTGCCCGGGAATTGTTCTCTGCATTCGGAACTTTCGCTATCAAGACTGACTTCTCTGTTCCCGCTGTCACTCTCCATTCGTACTAGTTTGATGTCTGCTCAATAGTAATATGCTTATGATTTATAAAAAATGATTCGGGGTCTACCCAGAAACTTAGAGACCATTCTTTTCGGAATTTACTAGAATAAGGAAAGTTTGTGAACAATGTGAATTATTCACGTCATTATTAGTCTTGAGGTTATTTGCCCCGAGCAACATTCCAAGTGGGAACATCACAACCCCTTCTACGTGGACAACCCCAGTCTCGTTCAATCTTCGAGACAAACATCGAAATCTAGTTGGTGATGGTGCGATTGTGCCTCTCGAGAGCCGTAGTTCTGGTTTCATTAATTCCTAGAAGAGTCATCATCCCTCTCCAGAAATCTGACTCGAAGTTGAGACCTAATCCGACTGTAGTTATAGAGATACTCCATGCCTGGAGACCACTACACTTCCAGCCTTTCCGTTGAGTAAGGCTACTACTTCGGGCTATTTGGAAAAATAGTCCACGACCATCACGTAATTGTTTCCAGATGAAGTGACAGAAAGCTGTCCTAGAACGTTCACGGCAATTTCCTCAAAAAGGTAACTACTGAGATATTGCTTCAACTTTCCTTCGAGGTCCTGTTTTCGGCTCCTCTCGCAAAGAGCATAGGTCGCGGAGTTTGCACCAATCTCGCACATCCTGACGGCAATTATTTCGATACCTTTCGCGTACCCGTTCCGGGTCGATTACAAAATGTCCTCCGGCATGACTATCGTGCATTTGTTTCCCCTCCTCTCGGAAGGACAATCTGAAACTTCCATCCTTCCCATTTTCGAGTTATGACGAAGGCAATATTTCTCAGGATGTATCTGTAAGTGAACATTTTGTAGTCTCTTGAATACTCCCCGCAAATTTGACAAATGTTCGTCAAAACTCTTGGCCGTCCCTATATGATGTCATCGAGATAGACGAGGCATGTTTTCTAAGTTGTTCTCAAAGTAGGAGTTTTATTAAACGCTCAAATGTCGCCGGAGCATCGCATAACCCGAACGGCATAACCTTGAACTGCAACAGTCCACTGCCGCGCCGGTGGAAAAAGAAGTCTTCTCTATGTCTTTTGGCAGTACCCGCATTTCAAATCTAGCGTCGAGAACCAATGGCAGTCAGCTAGGATGTTCAAGGTGTCGTCTATTTTGGGTAGATAGTAGCTGTCTTTTATAGTGAGACTATTGAGCCTCCTAAAATCTACGCAGAACTTCGTAGATCCATCCTTTTTAGTCACTGATACACACTTTTAGCCACTCTTCCATTCTAAAAATAAAGTTCACACTTCTTTTTTGGCAAAGAGTACAACATCACAGAAATTTTTGTTATACCACAAAATACTTGAAACGATGCCAACTCATGTGAATTTTGTACGACCTTGAAATATTACCTCAAGTCAAAAGAGAGGGGTTTTTACGTCCGCGCTGTATTTTAGTGGAAGGAACCTTTGGTTTTTTGTTTAATTTGATATGAGAGAATTTTCAATGTCATGTTTCGTTCATATTACTACATCCCTATTATTTTTTTTCAAATACGAACCTGTATTTTTTTTCATCAATTAGGGTAGTAATTACCATCACAAATAATCCACGTATTACAACACATGTATTTTCCGAAATTTCCGAAAGAAATATTCAAGATCAGAACCTCATTATTTACCAATACCATTAATATTTGAAAAATATCGGAAGGAAATACTTACTCGTATAAAATAGAAAAAATAAAATGATATTACTCTTTTTAACAGTGAACATCGCTCCCGATATTTCATGAAATATTGCAACTATGGTCCATAGTTTTTCAAATGCTAATTTGCAGTTTTAGGGTAAATTAGCGCAGAAAAATATATAGTTTCGAGGTTCGGATTACTTAAAATAATCTTCTCTTCTTATTTTGAGACCTCTCTGACGGATTAAAACAGATATCGCGATCTGAAAAAAAATGTTGTTCATATCATAATTAGTTAAGGCGAATTCAAGCAAGGCAACCAAATTTATGAATATCTTAGCTTATCATCCTAGAGAAATTAATCACCAGGATTCAATAGGGCATTCAGGCAAGTTCTTTACTTAACTTGGAAAGTTCCCACTATCTATATCTTTCGTTCAAGAATAGTTATTTATAAGTTGACTTGCTTGAATCCGTCTTTAGAGAAAGATAAATGAGTTAAACTAATTTGAAATCTATCAAACGGCAGATAAATACTCACAACGCACCAAAGTTCATAACAAACGTGGTTATCTAATAATAATAACCAAAATGTTTTCGGTTGCAATTCTCCTAGGAGTGGATTTAACCGAAACCAGAGAGCTCGAAATTCACACTCGTTTTCATACTTCACTCACATTGCAATTGCTAAAACGTTTTTGCATCCAAACACTGGTAGATGAGCAGTAGCAAATGATCTACCCTGATTGAACACGTCCGTAACTTGAGAAGGTAGGTAAGTACTCAAATATCCCATCCAACTTGAATCCTCCCCGCTTTTTTTCGGACTGAAAACGAAGAATTTGAGTAAAAATATATTGAAAAAATCTCATAATAATTTGATGATATAGTGATCATCGAAACAGATTATATATTTTTGAATTTTGAGTTATGCAATGATTGACTTTTACCAAGGAAAATGGATATCAAAGGTAAAGGAACAATCAAAATTGTTTAATGATATTTCAGCAATTCCGACTGAGTATTGTTTTTGGATTGTTCGATGTAACTGAAATTGTTTATTCTATATTACCCAGCATTCCAGAATTTTGAATCATATGCTTACCAGAAAAAACGTTTTCAAAGCTGCCAATCAACAAATATTTTTTGACTGTAGCTGTAATAAAAATCTCACAAAATAGCATAAAGAATTTTGAAAATTGATCAATACTCAAATAAACCGGAAATACCAGAAGAACTAGAAACTATGTTGATTGAACGAAATCCCCCATTTGTACAGATTGGCCAATTTGCTGTGCATTTGAGAAATAACATAAATGCGTAAAAAAAATCTTTATACTTGTTCTATTATAGTATAGGTGGTCATTACTAATAAAGATAACCAAGTCAGATATATTATACAGGGTGTTCACGGTCTTGATGTCATAACTGAAATAGACATGTGAAGATCATGTACTCCTGAACAGAAAATTTTAATTATGAACCCCGCAAAAATCTTTTGGGAAGTCTCTCTGTCGAACTGGCTGAAAATCTGAGAAAATGAAGGTCTCGGCATCCTAAAGAAGAGTCTACATTGACACAAAAAGAACCTATACGTAGTTTCGTACTTAAACTCGTTTAAAATCTGCGATTTAGATTGTGAGACTTTCCCATATTTTGGTGACGGATAGGTTTGTAAAGAATTTTTTTCAAGAATCAGAGCTGTTATCTTTAAATTGTCAGTAAAGATAAAAGTTTATCTTTACACTGTCAGTCCAATATTTTCACAATATTTAATATTTTTTTGTGCTAATATCTACCATTTTACTCAAGTTACTTGTCCTGAGGAAGGAAAAGATTTTCTGGAAGTTTGATGACATGATAGTTTACTTTAAGACCAGTATAAGACTGCAACTCCCAAGATTTATTCCTTCTATAATATTGTCAGTTCAGAATCACCCAATTATTTATGTTAAAACCTGATTGGATGAAAACACGTGGGTTTTGGCATGGGCTCTGAGATTTTGAGTGGGTTCTTTAATTACTGTATATACTGTGATTACCTTGATCGCATTGGTAACAACCCAACTTTCAGCCAATTAGATATCAGCTTCAGTAAAAAATGGATATATATATTTGGAAATCTGGTTTCAAAGAAGCGGGTAGAATTTCTGAGTTATAATAGCTCCTCTATTAAATTACGATGGAACTCGCGACTGGTTGTCGAACTTCCACTTCGGAATCCACTGGACAAGATACGACGTTCTTTGAGAGAGTTTATAATCCTATCCAAACAGCAATATTCAAATGCATTTGAAAAACTACTGGAAATAGACCTATAGTTATCCTGAAGTTCTGGATTACTTTTTTTGAAAACGGGTATCATCTTTCCTGTTTGGAAATTGGCCTTTCTCTAATGAGATGCAGATTTATTTTCGAGTGTTCTTATCAAGAACGTAAACACCCTGTATATGTTTATATCTAATATGGGATATACAAGTCATTCAGGTGTGTACATTCGGCTGGTTTCCCTACGCAACTAGAGGCGGGGCTTATTTACACGCACAGCTTTGATAGTGAAATTGTACTTTAAGAGGAATCCACACCTTTACTGAGGTTGTGAAACTACAAAAATTTCGAGCGGGTCGGTAGGCGTGTCCCAGTATATGCGAGTGAGATGATCAAAGACTTTTCAAACGGCACGTCTCCCAATTTCCTTACGATATTCACTTTGCGGACGGTTGAGCACGTCATCGGGCAATCTTTCCCTTTTTGTTGCATATTACAATAATTACCGCACATAGTCGGAGTTCAAGGTTTTATTTTATTATTTATTTTAAATTATCACTGAAAAATAAATGTTTGATTTATCTTCTGGTTCGTATGCTGCTGATGTATCAAGTAAGATATTGGGTGTATTTCATGAAATGTTGGATTACCTTTCCGAAACATGAACAGATATAGTTGGAAAAGTGGAAATAGATTCTTCGTCGTATTGTCGGTGGTGAACTTTGTCCTACAGAAAACGAAATAATGTTTTTTTTACAACCTAGAAGGGTGACTTAATATAATGATAGTCTACGAATCAATAGGTTTCGAATGCCACATTTACTCGATGTGGCAAAAGACCAACAAGGAGATATCTGAAATGGTAATAGACAGAGTTTTGGTTGAGTGCGCAAAAAGTGGCGTAACACGAGGGCTATTCATTGGGAAGTATCATATCGGATAGGTCCGTGTAGTCATACCTCCGAGTAAACAATTATTTCAGGGCATATATTTGTCGAAAATTTCATACAGAAACTAAGAATGTATTACAGTTCTATCCAGAAGGGTTTCAAAACAATTCTCTGACAATACCTGAAAGAAGTTGGAGAACGTATTAACGAAAGATAATCACAAATTAAAAGGAAATATTTCCCGAAACAAAAATGATAGCATTATCGTGACATTTCCTTTCCTCAAATCCCAGATTAATACTTCCATTTACGTATTTTTTTATTCTGCTTGGTCGAAGGAGAAATTATAGTGAGCTTTCGTACAATATGATTCTTTATAATGAAAACTGATTTTCTCAGAGACATCCCAAAAATTCCAATCATTCATCGATAAATGAAACTTTGACTTGCTATATTCCAATACCAACAATGTGAAGGATTATACAGTGGAATAATATATAAGATGTTCCATTTGAAAAACTCTAAAATGAAAAAGTTTTGATTCACCCTGTATTCAAACAAAGGTTTTTGATGAAAACGTTGCACGATAATGTTATAAGAATCTCTCTAAAATATCATGATGGCAAAAGTATGTCTTTCTTTCACCACATAATTTCAGAATTACTCTATATTCAGTCACCTAACCATATATTTCTCAAACGCACTCTTTAAGAAGAATTCGAATATTCCAAGCATAATATATATTTCTAATTGAAAAAACATAATCATGCTACAGCACCCTTTTATGAAGCACTCTGTATATTGGCAAATTATTGAAAAGACTCATCACATTGATATCTAAAAGTTTCGTCTAAGACATTTTTCTAAAACAGCACTCGTTTTCTCAAAGTTCTAACAGAAGCTCGATGTGACACAATGTATTCATGTGAAAAAAAACGCGATTTCATTTATTCTATAAATATAGAATCCTACATGATTACTCGTTTTGTCATATAAAATAAAAATTGCAAAGTTGAATTCCAATGAATTTGCCCTAACCATCGTTGCTCATTATGTAACTAATAAAAACCGTGAGTTATAATGATGTCGTTCAAATTTCCAAAATGGTGTGATGAAACTAACCATTCGAAGATTAAAAAACACTTACCTCTTCATTAATGATATCTTTCCTACATTTCTAAGACTTCGTATTTTCTCACTTGCGAACAATCGTTTTCCCTCCGCAGCACCTAGCTTTCCCTTTATCTCTGATACAGTAAACGAATTGGAACCCATATATTTGTGCCCATATTAAATGAGAATCCCTACGACCTTTGACCGCATGTTGAATCGCCGCGTCGTCTGCTTTTGCGATAGCGAAACAGTCTCTCGGGTGATTAGAGGGCGCCACGAACTGATTGCCAAAAATGCATATTATATTTTACTCCTCAAAGGTTTCATTTGAAAATGTGATGATTTGGAAATGTACTGAATATCGAAAAAATTATATTCACTGGAGGGCAACTCCCATTTTCCATTATTTAGAAAGAATTTAGTATAGATATTTTTTTTTTCCTGAATAAATTTCGAAAAACAATATAGTTACCCACCTGGAGAATAATATTACGAAGCGATCGGTGAAAGCTGCATGAAAATCGGACAACTGTTTGCGAAATTATTAGTAAAATTGTTTTGAGTGGGCATGGATTCCTCTTAAATATACTATCCCTGTCGATGGCACTATATGAATTTCGAGGAATGTAATGTGTTTATTCGGGATTCATCGAATATATGCAGTTCTACTCAAAAGGTTCTCATTTCCACTAAGAATTCAACAGAAGCCAAAATATTCGTGACAACCGTGGTTGTGAATGAGGCTTCACAATTTCATGAAATTTAAAATGTAATATTTAGAAACATATTGAATTACTCTCAAAATTAAAATATTGAATCATTACATAGCAATTATCGAATAATGAATGATTCAAGGCTATCATTACCGTCTTTCAGATTTTTTCAAGCACATTTTTGAATTTTCCTTCAGTTACGCACACTGTTATTAATTTAAAAATGCGGTTAAACTTTCTAGAAAGGATACCTTATAGAAGGTTGGATAAAATTTGGTCTGATTTTTGGAAAAAATTGTAATATTCAAAGATATATCTCACCTCTCCTTGGCCTCGTTCAATTTGAAAATATGTACAGTCTCTGTATTACTACTAGAGCTCAAATACTGCCCGCACAGACTGAAGGCTAAACAGCATATGGCAACACATCTTTTGACACCTCTCCTGAATTCGAATAACTTAGTGGTATCTATTACAGAAAATATTCGTATCACAGTGCCTTTTTCTGAAGCTGTAGCTAATCGAGTACCACATGGACTGAATCCTAAAGCGGCCAAAGGGCTATCATGTGCTTTTATTACGGCTTGCGCTTGCTAAAACAATAAATAATATCAATGAAGGAAGCGTAACAGTTTCAAAACATTTTTTTTTCAAACATTGCATAATGCATAATTCCATCATTGAACACTATCCAATGCCACTAAATCAACGGTAATCTAACCACTGATCAAATATTTAAGAATTTTGTAGCAATGCCAGCCAAGGAAAAGCTTCCATAACATTATTATTTACTCTTCTTCTTAGTACTTTCATAAAAATTATCACCACTTTCATTTTATTTGCTTCAACTGAGTTTTCACTGTAATTTAATCATACTTACCAAGTTAACAGCATCGAATACCTGGACCTCACCAACTACAAACGAACCAGGATAAGCTAAAAAGCAGTTCTCGCTGTTGGTGCTCAAGGCCATTAGTCCTTGACAATTCCGAGGTGTATCTCTAATAGTATGAAGAACCTTCATGTCTCTTATATTGTGAATGTACAAACTTTCCTCTAAACAAACAACCAATCGAGATCTAAAAAATTTTTGAATTTCCATAGATATATTTTTTTAAATATCGAATAAACATAAATTATTCAAGTTATTATTTCATTCCTTTTCCATATTTGATTAGATTCAATAATATTCTTTGATAATAGAGGACTAGTGGGGAAATGAACCATTTAAACTTCCCATTATTAGTCATTTATATCAATAGTGAAAACCATTCAAGTTTATAGTTATATATGGTACTAGTGTGTTATGTTGAAAATAAATCACTCGATATATACCACGAGGCCATCAGGCCGAGTAATATAAATTCTCAAGTGACTTCGAAACATAACACACGATTGGCGGCATACAATGTTTTACCCAACACATGACAGTTATGACTGAAAATTGTTCCAAAATTGTTCGTTCTGTTATCCAGCTGAGGAACGTCAACACTCAGAAGTCGAAACTTATGCGAGCAAAGGATTAACGAGGCCTTATCTTTTTAAGTGCGATTACCCAGCACGGTGGCCTTACGGGGATTCGAATCCCGGTCTTCCGCTTGAAAGGCGAACGTGCTAACCGCTACTCTACCGAGAAATCAAATAACACACTAGTGTGTTATTTGATAGTTTACTTGTCTAAAATGTCATTGATAATGCCAGACATATCTGTCATGTTTTGGATAAATGAATTGAAATGAAGAATTATCATTTGACAACCTGACAATTTGTTTTTGGTGAAAATGATTTCAATTATTCAGTATATTACCTATTCTTACCTGTTGAGTTTTAAACTAAGTATTGGGGTCGTATAAGAGTAGTTACATATTTCAGTCCCTTTTTTGAAATGGCACACTTTCAACTTCCTTTGACATGAATAAGAAACCACTGCCACAAGGCTGCTACTGAAAAGTCTTTCAACCATACATGCATCTTCACTTTCGTTACTATGAATTTGTTCTAGGATATCAACGTTACTCAACGAATAAAGTCTGTAGCCGAATTTGTTCGCAACTGCCAACGACCTGAAAGAATATAACAAAAGAAGCATAATTATCAATAGAGAACAAAAAATAACTCATTTAAAAAATAGGAGATTAAAAGGAAATAATGAATCTACCACGTGTTGACTAAAAAAAATCATAAAAGAAAACTATCTGGTTTTGGATATGTATATTGAAAATAGTTTTTAAATGTTGTTTTCAATTAGAAACTTGGGTATTTTTATGGAGAGAATGAAGTTTTATGAATTATTTTTTGGAGAAGACAGCCAAACAAATTTATTGTTTTCAATGGATCATATGATCATCAAATTGTGGTATTCTGTATTTCTCTTATGTTGGAAATATCTGAGAATATATGTGAACAATTTCAGACAAGCCGTACTCGGTTAGTGATACAGCTCATTTCCTGCACGAAAACTTGTAGAAATCAATATGCAAACGCAACGTAACGCAATTCTTTAGGACCAGATAATAAATAGAGAAATTCGATTCATAAAAAAGTAAAGTACTTTTTCATTGACCGAATTAATATTTTCCGGGTTTTAATATTTATGTATGTATCAAGAGGATCAAGTAAATGTTAATACGCTAAAAAGACTAAGAGCCAGTGACAGTTTTGCGTGATTATTTAGTTAATGCCTATATTTTGGGAAAGTGTTGTGGAGGGCCGAACTGACTGCCATTTGTGAGGACAGGCCCTGAGCGCGGTTCCAAGGGGGTGGCAGGTGGCGGAACGCCCCCAACTTGCAAAAAATCGCGCATCTTTTTATTATTTATTCAAGGCTCATATTTTTTTCAGCAGTCCTCTGGTAGCCAACAATCATCGAGATAACATTGGCGAATCGATTGGATGGTTCCGAGTGGTTGACGGAACACCCCTAACATGTCGAAAAATCGTTGAACTTTTCATTATTTAGTTAAGCTTCATTTTTTAGTATGTTATTGTGCTGACAATTTGCGGTTCTAAATGCCTGGCAGAACTCCTTGAATGTTCCGTATGCGCGCCCTCATTTCATCATTTCTGTCGCACAATAATGTATGTAACGTAAAAGTACCCTTAGAGTTTTTTGTAGCAAATTAAATTCTCTAGAAAAAAGGTTCAGTAACATTTTTTTATATCTCGCTTAGTTTATGAGATGTAGTGGAATAGAAAGTCTAATAATAAAATTTTACGTTTAAGCGCTTATATGTTTTTAACTATGACAAATACAAGATATACGAATCAGATACTGTTTAGAGATAATTTAATTTTACAAAAAAAAAGCTATCCTAATTTTTTACCTATCTCACGTAGTTTCGGTGATCTATATCACCGAAACTACGTGAAAACAAAACAAAATTAATGAACGGTATACTATTATTATAGCAGCATCATGATTCATTAAAGACGAAATATATAAACGAGTAAATTATATTTCAAGAAATATCAACAAGCAACAAGATTCAGATGGACTCGAAGAGCAATGATTTAACATTTTTTTAAAGAAAACCATTTTTCAAAAAAAATCCATTCGAATTATTCTTTCAGTCTACCTACAACACGATATTTTCAAAAACATTCTTTTTCCATCAAAATAATTCATTTTGAATTTTCTTGAAATATATTTTTCTCTATATATTGCGTTTTTAATGAATTATGATGTTGCTATAATAATGGTATACTGTTAATTAATTTTTTTTTCACTCTATATCACCGAAACTACATGAGATACGTAAAAAAATTAGGATAGCTTTTTTTGAAAAATTAAATTACCTACAAACAGTATCAGATTCGTATATCTTGTATTCCACATATTTGCAAAATTATTTGTGAATGATTTTTTTTCCCTATTTTCAAGTATAATTTTCAACATAAGGCTAAAAAAAATCGTTAGAGGTAAATTATTGCCTGTGTTTATCACAAACATCTAAAATCATTAGAAATCATTATTTGAATTTAAAGAATTAATATACATTATTGTGCGACAGAGGTCAAGTCGTTCTGCCAGGTATTTAGAACCAATTTGTTCCACCAATTGTCATACGCACTTGAAAATGTCAGTACAATAACATACTAAAAAATGAAGCTTAACTAAATAATGAAAAGTTCAACGATTTTTCGACATGTTAGGGGTGTTCCGTCAACCACTCGGAACCCTCCAATCGATCCGCCAATGTTATCTCGATGATTGTTGGCTACCAGAGGACTGCTGAGAAAAATATGAGCCTTAACTAAAGAATAAAATGATGCGCGATTTATTGCTAGTTGGGGGGCGTTCCGCCATCCCCTTGGAACCGCGCTCAGAAACCGCGCTCAGGGCCTGCCCTCACGGATGGCACTCAGTTCGGCCCTCCACAACACTTTCTCAAAATATAGACCTTAACTAAATACTCACGCAAAACTGTCACTGGCTCTTAGTCTAAAAGGTAACGATCTCACAAATACTAGGTTCTCTGGCCTGAGGGTTTGTGAGTTGTCCGAGGGCATTTTTTTCTCCTCTAAAAAGAAAAAAGCTGTAAATTCTCATAATATATATTTATAGTGCAAGTGCAAATTAGTATATTTGCCTCGATACGTAACTGCAATTTTACGAGAAAGCAGAAGTGACTGAGAGTTTTGCCAGTTATGTCTAGAATTTTTAACCAATTTTGGGATTGAATTTGGAGTAAAAATATAAAGAAATACTTTATACTTCCCCTTGGCGACGTTTCAGAAACTACCCTACATTCTTTTTCAGTCTTGTGCAATAATTCTTTAGGATATTTCAGTTTTGTATGTTGTGTCAGAATGTGACACTAGCATAAGTAACTCATCAATACTTCTGTTGATTTTGACACAGAGTACTTCGAACTGGATCTGACGATGTGTTGATAAAATGTGTTCGGCTTAAGTCGACTTGTCTATTTCTCGTCTTCTCGAGTTGTTTTTATGTTCAGCAGTCCCTATTCTCAATGGACTTGATGTTTTAAAAAGTATAAAACCAACTACATACACACGGAATACTATAATCACAACTCGAATCACAATTTTCTGAATTTTTTTCCATGTTCAAAAGTTTGTTTCAACTCAACATGGATCTGATCGTGTGAGAGTTCTTTTAACCAAAAATTTCAAAAGCTTCGTAGTTGTTTGCTAACTATTTGATTGAATTTTCAAATGCTCATTTCACTTGTTCCATAGACGTTGTAATTTCTATTTTTTATCTGGAGAAGAAAGCCAAAAAATGCTTCATTATACTTCATTCTTTCCACAAAAATACCCAAGTTCCTGATATTTATAACGATTGCTGGTTTTGGTTTTCAATTGAATGAATGTCACCGAAATGTCAATTAAAACTGATGACTTGTCACGAGTTGAATATTTCGGAATCGTCTGAATATTATAGATAGAATTCAGTAATTTATCCCTTTTCCACTGAATACCTCAACAGATAATTTTCTCTGATCGAAGATCGATTGAGATTCTTTATACAAATAGCTCTCTATTTTGTTTTGTGTAGATATTCCTGTTTGCTAGTCTTTGAACAATATACACATACCTAATGCCAGAGAGTGATTGTATTTTTTTTATTTCACTGCAGTGAAAGACTGTTCTCCCCACACCCAAGAATTTTGGAAAAAAAAAATGGCTACTCAGCTTAGTAATTTTTTTTCAAGAGGCTGTGTGGATAACAGACACTTACCTTTACTTTCATGGAAGTTGTAATTTCTATTTTTTTATTAGAATCCAAAAAATATAAGAAAGCCAAAAATACTTCATTCACTCTCTCCACAATTTCCTTTTGATTTTTCAATATCACAATCTGTCTGTCGTGTTAGAGTTGACAGGTCTAAGAAAAACCATGCTACTCCTGGGGTATGGCGTAGGGAGTTAGTAACAAGTGTACTTGCTGAAGGAAAGAAGTCGATGGCGTTTGGTATATAATACTCTATTTTTGAGAATTTTTTAAAGTACCTGTATTCAACTTTAGTAGCCATTATCATCACAATGCGTGGACTTCTCGGCATTTCACTTCGAAAAAAACATCGATGTGTGGTTTTACAATTCGCCATTGACGGCAGATAGGTTGCCCACAAGAGGCGGTTGTTCCGTCAAAAATATTTCAAAAAGCACGGAACAGAACCCGAAAACATTTATCGATGTCAGATAGTTTTCATTTAAAATTCATTTTTATGGGGAGCGAATGATTTTTCTGTTGAATGTTTTTCGGACAATAAAAATAAGTAGTGAAAAAACCCGATAACAGAGGAACATGAGGGTTCTGAAATGAATAAGATTTAAAAAAAAATAGTTATATTTGAATATTTATACGCAAAATTAATTTCAAATGATTTCCGATATGATTTCAATATCAATTGTTGTAAAATTACAAATAGGTTATGATATTTTAAGGTCATAAGGATGAAAGGTCAATTTATCTTCTTATAGTATGCATTTACAAACGTTTCCTCTTCTGAAAATGCTAACGTTGTTAGCGATACGCACGTCGAGTACAAGTCCTTTTCAGTTTGGTGTTGGGATAATTCATCCCCAGAAAAAAGTCTTGACTTATCACAAAGGGTTCCAATCCTATCGTTCGAAGAGGTGTATGTCAAGGGAGTCTGATAACCATGCAAACCACACAAACAATCGAATTTGAAAGACCATTTACGCACGCAGTGCGGCAAATCGCTGCAAAACTGCGGAGATCCATCACACATTGAATCGAGGGGTGTTGCTAAACTTCAAGCTTTCCTTGAGAGGATACGAATGCTGGTAACTGCAAGAGTCACTAGTGAGGCGGGCGAAGGCTTTCTCAGAGAACAAACAGTTCCGCGAGAAACCCTCTCGCCTATTCCAATTGCCTCCGCGTGTTGTGGATAATCCGCCGGCCGCTGATCGGTTGGAATCCTTCTGGAAGGATATCTACGAGTCAACCACTCAACCAAGACACTCCAGCTCAGACACAGTTTGAAGCTCTCTGTCCCGGACTATTCTGTTAAATTAGTGGCTCTGATTATAGGTGTTCTCGGTGGTTCCAGACCAACGCTACTCTCGGAGCTCAAGACCATCACGGCCTGCCAAAATTCGGCAGAGATCTTGGCCGGCCGCATGCAGAAGGCCGTTATTCTCAGTTCGTTGCGCCTACTCAGGAATCGCGATTCTCGGAGCCAGTGATCACTTACCCTGCGGTGCGGGGAGTGGTCATTGATTAATGATACTAGCGCGTTCGCCCATTAGGTCGGAGCAGTGGGGAGTACGGCCCGACTAGGTTTGTTTAGACGACAATAATGATAATAATAAATGCTTTCATTGACAGGACTTAGGTTAAAAAAAGCATATGAAAGTAATTCTGCCAAAATATTAACGGTATTTTCAACAATGAAAATGGAGTTGCCTTGAGCGAGGGAGAGCGGTGTATTCGGTACTTGAGAAAATGACTAATAAAACGGAAACTTAAAATTTCTGGAAATCAGTGTCGAAGTTGATTCCGATCTATCACCTCTCTCTTTGAATGGTTCAGTGATACATCACACAGAATGTTTGAAATTTCTAGGACTGCTTTTGTGGATGAATCTCATGGTCATGGTCACAACACGTCCAAAGTGTCAGGAAAAAAATTTCTCCAGTTATTGGAATTCTTTATAAATTGAGATCGTTTGTACCTATCAAATATCTAAAAATTATATATTTCAGTCTGATATATTCAAAAATTCAATACCTAATCTCAATTTGGTACACTGTTAGTAAATCTATTTTGAAACCTCCCAAGTCTTTACAAAACAGGCAATCAAGTGCATTTTTAAATGACCATTTTTGGAACCAACTTCGAACTTATATAGACCAAGAAATCTCTTTGACCTCGATTCTTTATTTAAAATAAAAATTTGCATTTTCATCCATTCAACAAAACTTAAGAACAAACATTCCTCAATATCTTATGTGATAAATTCAGATACTCATAATCATGATACCAGGCAATCTAGTAATCTTAAAACTGCAAAAATTAGAACTGAATTTGGAAAAAAACCATTACATTCTCATGGAATAATCATTTACAATAGTTTGCCTCATAAGATTAGATCAACTAATTCCTTGACCAAATTCAAGAATGACCTGAAAAGATATATATTGAAAAACTGAATCATTTTTTTTATGAATTGTTTTATATATATATATATATATATATATATATATATATATATATATGTATGTTTATGTGTGTGTGTGTGTGTGTATGTATATATGTATATATATTGTGTGTGTATTTGTTGATAATGTTAATATTGATAATGTTAATTATATTATTCATGTATTTTTTTTAATTGTTCCTCTATAAACATTACATGTTTCTTGGATCAATAAACGTTAACTAACTAAAGAAGTTATTGAAGAGTTTTGTGGTTTTCAATGGAGAAACTGAGTACCTACATCTTTTCTGTCCGTTTGTTACTGAGATAGTGTGTAATAACTGTAATATAGCGTCAGGGATAGCTCGTTTTATATAACTGGGTTGGTGTAGGTGTGTAAAAGTTAGCGGGGATCTAAGCGCTTCATAAATTTCGATAAGCGGAGTGAAGTGTCCAATTAAATAAGACGAGAATGGTAAAGTTTTCTTCTGAGTCAACATTTGGTCACCATCCAACTTGAAAGTAGGTTAGAAATAAGCACATTTTCAAATGTTTGCGAATAAAATAATTTTAATGTTCCCCTAAGTAACTTATGTTCAATTCTGAAATAGCAATAAGAGTGGAATCACTTGAAAAAACTACCTGTAATTTATTTGGCGTTGTCGACTTTTAAGAGTATTATCGAAAAAGCTGTGGTGGTTTCCACTGGAGAAATCATCGATTTTCAAGCAGACCCTTCCAAAAGCAAATGTAATTTCAATATAATTTCAATTACAAGTGAATTTGAAGATAATTATTTCTTGAACACATTTTCAATTGTTTTTCTGCCTACGCAACCACTATTATTTTCAACCAACTTTCTGTTAATAAATTACTAGGTACATTCGGAAATTATAAGAGTATACGATATATATTTATCTACACCCGTACTCTAATAATACATTTATATGCCCACCACCCGTTTTATAATGAAATCCATTACGATACAGATTTTCATTACGATACAGATTTTCATCAACCAATAGAAACCCATTATTTTTCAATCAAGCATGATGTGCAAGCTTTGCATTTTGACATTTGTCAAGTCAAAATGAGTAGGTATTGAATTTTTGAAGAATTCAGTCAATTTTCGATAATCGAATGAAAATGTCTTATAGCAGTGATATAGAAGAATTACCAGCGACTCCTCCACAGATGTCTTAGACAAGAAAAAAATACAATCGAAAGGATTATATTTTTCATTTGACAAATGCAACAGATATGTTGTTATTTTCGTTCAAATCGAATGTGCTTCATGGCCGAATGGTCAGCGGCGCGGGCAGTGATCACAAACATCCCGGGTTCAATTCCAGACCTCGGCAAAGACTTTTTTTCATTTTTTTTCTGCTCATTGTTGTATTTTCGGTGGTTATATCATTAATTATAATTCTGTAGAATTTTTCAAAGAAATACGATTGATTACCCACTATTATTGTGTTCAATATAAATACCTAATATTATAATATTTTTAATTCTTCATTATTTATTGGGTGTAGATAAAATAGCGTATGCAACTCTCATGTAATGGTTATTAATACACTCGCATAAACCATACGAAACTCACCTTCGGCTCGTTTCGTATCCCGGTTTATGCTCATATATTAATAACCATCATTACACGATCGTTGCATAATATACTATTACGCTATTTAATGCTGTTAATTTTTTTTTATTATGGGTGGGACTGAAACGTAATGTACTCAAGGGTGTGAATAGGAAGTTTACTGTTTAGTAATATACTTTCCTGAAACCAGTCATTTATGGCCAAAATGCCCGAAGAAAAAAGTTAGCGAATTTCAGGGTTTTTTTGTTTTTGATGTAATGGCGTAATGCTCATACTGGTGTGAATTTAGCGGCCATCTGCATTTCGAACAGCCAGTTTCCACGGAAACGCCCGAAGACGCTGACCAGTGGCGCACCAGTAGGCATTATAACATGTAAACTAACCTCGAAACTAACGTTGATAAAAAAAGTGAAACATACTGCTGTTGGGATTTTTTCCTGGCTGTCCAGTAGTGATGATGGGAAAAAATCCCAACAGGAGTATGTTAGTTTACATTTTTTATAATGCCGTCCGCCACCTAACTTTTGATACACCCAATTGGCGGGGGTTTCTGGATTCCTTAGTAGGTCAGGGAATGGCTTCCGGAGTTTGAGCCCATGGAGACTTTTAATCGCCATGTTGAAAGCTACCTCTATGCAAAATTTCAGAAAATTAGCGGAAAGCCATTTTCCACAAGAAAATTTAGGAGTTCTTTACACCCTCAGTTCCCTAGCGAAGTGAGATTTATTGACGTAAAAGTAAACAGTATGTTTAGGAGTAATTTCTGAGAATATGGTTGTGCTAAAAGAATGATTTCTTGATGAAATTACATTTTCAATTACAAGGGTTGAAATTTACCCCCCTGGTTCCCTAGCAAAGTGAGCCTAGGAGTAATTTCTGAAAACTTGTCTCTGCCAGCGTTTGTTTACGGTTTACATATCATAAAGATGTAAATTGAATTTTTAATGGTACGCCACTGGCTGCGCCTTCGGAAAAATGTCCGTTTGGAATGGCCGCTAAATTCACACCAGTTAGCGCTACAGGTCGAAAACTTGAATTAATTATTGGGCCCTTACCCAGCAAGAAATCAGGACTATCTGATCTGACGCCTAGTAAAATATAGGGCACAAATTTCAAAGGGCATATCCAACTCATAATGGTGTTAAAATTTACAACAATTCACCTCCTTATTTGGAAAAAGTTAAAGATGCTGTTAAATTCAAAAAATACCTTAAAGATTTGTTCTTAACTAAAAAAAATTATATTTGACGATTGTGTCTTTTTTTCATTTTATACTACTCTAAAGCTTCTGGAAAACATTTCTTTTGCCAGTATTGATCAATCTTTATAACTATTTGAACTGTTTTCTTTTTATGTTGTATTACATTATTAATTTTAGTATGTCCCTATTATAAACATTTATGTTTCTTGGGATAAATAAAGATATTAAACCTTCTTTTTTGCACCGAAGAAACGAACAGGAACAGTTTTATTTGTCAGATGCCAGGTATACATCACACTTCCTTCTTCATAACTCTTTGCCGTTTTTTAATATGACACTTACAAAAAATATTCCTTACAAGAATTGAAAGTTATACGAAAAAACAGAACGTGCATCGCAATATAATCTCCAAATCGTTTCGGGAATGTTTCTCAAGTTTTATATTAAAAACGATAAAACGTAATAAAGGTGAAATGATGCGTACTTGGCTCCTGACGAATGAAACATTTTATTTCCGATAGTTTCTTTTAGTGCAAAAAAGAAAGTGGGATATGCCGTTTTTCCGAACTTTGAAGTGCCATATCTTCCGAATGAAGGAAGAGCACTGCGTTTAGACTTTAGATTTGTATTCATCAGCTTGAAATATGTTAGATGGTCCGAAGGTTTCGTGTGAACACCCTGTGAATCAAAGGACACGAGATACGAATAGGTGATGTAGTAGAAACAAACTTCTACACCAAATCAATAATTAAAACATGTTTATTGACTTGCTCGTGTTGAAGCCTTAGGGCCAGTTGTAGAAACTCCAGTGAAGCAGTTATCAAGCAACAAATGATTCTATTGGCTAATGAGATCACATAAACTGGACCTGAACATGGTTTCTATACAACTGGACCTCAGTTATTAGTCTTTGGCTTTGTTATTAGTTATTGATGAGATATGTCAAGTTTTCTCGAATATAAATAACGTTTCAAAAAAAATAAGACCTAAGTATTAACTGGTCTGCACTCCGCCATGGGAGGAGCTGTCCTCTGATGAGGAGGGGGGACCCTCTCATGCCGGTCACAAGCCCGGATAAAGGAGGAGTGACCTATTGCTGGAAATCCAAGCATTGCACCTCTCTCTCGCCTGGCTCTTTCCAGCCACGGATTCACTTTGCTTACACTTGTCTTGGGTGGATCCGCCTTCCCTCTTTCAACTATGATCTATCGGCCACCCTCGGCCAACTCTCCTTCACTTAAGACCCCGACACCGCTAGAGTATTCGAGGGTTAAGGGCCACTCCTTTCATGTCTATCCCCGCCCAGGGAGTAAACCCTTCCAAAAATCCGCAACCCAAGATGTTATGCGACCCGTGTCGAGGGGTGAATGACCAAGCGACATATGGTCTTTAACGGAGCCTCTGGGGACCGGGCAAAACCCAGAGTATGCAGCCTTAGCCCTACACGGGGGGCACTGTAGGGCTGGACAGCGTTGTTCCCCCATACTCGTGGGACTTATATGGATAAAAACATAGAAAGAACCAATCCTGAGAGGGATAGCGCTGATGAGGAGACAAACTCATCAGCAGACACCTCGACCATCACTAATGTGGAGATGGACCACAGCAGTGACACATCAACGGGGACGCAAGGAACCGACAAGACAGTCTCAGAGGGAGTCAAGAATCTGAAACTGCACAGAAGACCCCCTGGCGTATCCGGCGCCCAGTGGAGGAAAATGGTAAAGGCTGAGAAAATCGCTGCAGGAACGTGGACAATGGTGAAGCCACGGGGCAAGGCACGCGAAAGGCAAGAACCCAAGGGCGACAAGGACAAAGGAACCGAGGGAAGAAAACGAACTCGGGACGAATCCAAGACGCCCGAAAAGACGACCAAAAAGGCCAGGAAGGTCACTAAACCTTCTGGTACCTATAGCGAGGTCGCAAACACACTCAGGATGGCGGTGATTGACAAACGCCATCCTGAGATTTCTCTTGATCAGAGGCAGGCGGACCTGATTCAAGACAAAATAGTGGAGGAAATGGACGGAGCACCCTCGGGGAGCCAAGATCCGATCCAGTTCCTCAAAACAACGTTCAGCGGAGGGGCACTCTGGGTAACCTGCGCGAACGAGAAAACCAGAGACTGGCTCCGGGAAAAGGTAGGAGAGATGGGTCCAATTTGGGAGGGTGCTGACATCACCGTGGTGGAGTCAAAAGAACTCCCAAGAAGACCCAGGGTCCTGGCCTTCTTTCCGGGACCAGAAAGCGATCAGGAGGAGACGGCACGCTCACGGCTAGGGAAACAAAACCCGACCCTAAAAGTGGAAGGCTGGCTACTCCTGAGCAGGAAAGTGGAGAAGGGGGGCCAGATATTGGCATACTCCATCGACGAGAAGTCCTTCGGAGCCCTGGAGCAGGTCCAGTTCAAGGCTTTCTATAAGATGAACAGGGTGACGTTCCGGGTCCTGAGGGGTCTCACTGGTGGGGGCGATGGCGATGGTCAAGGTCCTTCAAGCAAACCTCCATCATAGCAAGGGAGCCTCGGCAGTCCTTGCTGCAATGAAAGGGGAATTTGATGTGGCCCTCATACAAGAACCTTGGATCAATAAAGGAAAAATTATGGGACTCGGGGGAATAGGTAAGCTGATCTACTCATCCGCCTCACCGAGAACATGCATAATAATTAGAAATAATATACAAATACTACCGCTAGGGAATTTCTGTTGTAGGGACCTAACGACAGTAAAACTGAAGATGGCAGGGAAGAAGGGGCCGAGGGAGATAGTGATATCATCAGCCTACCTCCCATATGATGACCCAAACCCTCCACCTACAAAAGAATTAGAGGAGCTGGTGACTAAATGTAGAGCGAACGGATCTCACTTAATCATCGGCTGCGACTCTAACGCACATCATGAGGCAGCGTGGGGAAGCACGAACACCAACGCCAGAGGTGAGTCTTTACTACAATTTATTATGACCAATGATTTGGATATACTAAATGTAGGCAATGAACCGACTTTCGTAACATCTAATAGGAAAGAGGTAATCGACATAACAATGGGAACGAGATATATAAGCACCATCATAAAAAATTGGCAAGTGTCTGATGAGGTGAGCTGTTCAGACCACAGACATATCCGATTCGAGCTAACGGGAAATGAGACCGAAACAGAAACGTATCGCAATCCCCGCAGAACAAACTGGGACGGCTATAGAGCAGACCTAGAGAATGGGTTGAAGGGGATTAAGACAAAGATACATAACACGAATGAACTTGAGCTGGTTGCGGGACAACTACAGGACGCAATCATCTCAGCATTCAACGACAACTGTCCACCCATTAGCAAGGTTAGCACCAGGAACGTGCCCTGGTGGAACAACGAACTCGCAAAGAAAAGGAAACTGGTCAGGAAACTCTTCAACAAAGCAAAACTCTCAGGCGAGTGGAGGAAATACAAGAACTCTCTCACCGAGTACAACAAAGCATTGAGGCTAGCCAAAAGAGAATCGTGGAGGAAACACTGTGAGGAAGTGGAAGGCACTCACGAAGGAGCAAGACTCTGCAAGATTCTCTCCAAAGAACCCCAACAAACGATTCGAACCATTAGGACAGAATCAGGGGCTTATACGCAGAATGGAAAAGACACCCTGGAAGAACTGTACAGGGCACACTTTCCAGGATCAATGTATACAAACCTATCAACTGAGGCCTGGAGACAATCAGAACTGGAACCTCCTTTGTGGGCCTCCAGGGAAGAATGGCAGGTCTCAAAGAAAGTGATAGATGTGGAAAAAACGAAATGGGCAATCAACTCATTTCAACCGTATAAATCGCCAGGGACGGATGGCATTTATCCTATCATGCTACAAGAAGGTATAAACCTGCTAGCACACAAACTATGCACGGTACTAAGGGCCAGTCTCGCGCTGGGATACATACCAAAAGCATGGAGAGCAATCACAGTTGTCTTCATCCCTAAACCTGGAAGAACGGCACAGGAAGGAGCGAAGGCACTGAGGCCAATAAGTCTTATGTCATTTATACTTAAGACCCAAGAGAAACTGATGGACAGGCACATTAGGGATACGGTATTGGTATACCAACCTCTACACAAGGACCTACACGCCTATACAACAGGCAAATCCACAGAGACAGCACTACACCAACTCGTAGAGAAGGTGGAAACTGCACTGAGAAACAAAGAGGTCTTGCTGGGTGCATTCCTTGACATCGAGGGAGCATTCAACAACACATCTCTAAACTCAATCTCAAGAGCATCGAGACGAAAAGGCATCGATGAGACCTGCTGCAAGTGGATAGACTGCATGCTAAGGGAAAGAATCATCCACTCCTCTTTAGTGGGAGAAACACTGGCGGCCAAGGTCACCAGGGGCTGTCCGCAAGGGGGAGTCCTGTCACCACTGCTGTGGAACCTGGTGGTGGAAGACCTGTTAATCACACTCGAGAGGAATGGACACAAAACACTTGGGTACGCAGATGATATAGTCATTACGGTCCAAGGCAAATTCAACAACACGGTTAGGGAAAGAATGCAAATGGCCCTAAACCTGGTCAGTACATGGATAGATGAGGAGGGACTAACCATTAGCCCCTCCAAATCAACCATTGTAGCGTTTACCCGAAGACGGAAGTTAGAGAGCTTAGGACCTCTAACCCTCCAAGGTACCCACATACAGCTGTCGGGGGAAGCCAAATATCTCGGGGTGATTCTAGACTCGAAGCTCACCTGGAACCAACAGCTGGCAAAAGTAAAGAAAAAAGCCGAGGCGACGCTAATGATAGCCAGACGGACACACGGAAAAACATGGGGGCTAAATCCTAAAATGATGTATTGGATATACAACATTGTAGTGAAACCCATGATCACATATGCATCTTTGGTATGGTGGACAAAGACAACACAAAAAATAGCCGCGGCTGAGTTGAGCAAGATACAAAGACTTGCATGCCTTAGCATAACGGGAGCTATGAAAACAACACCAACACTAGCCATGGAAGCACTGTTGGACCTCCCACCGATTGACTTGACAATTATGGGAGAGGCAAGAATGGGACTCCTAAGGCAACAAAAATCGAGCAAGAGATCGGATCACAACAAGATAAAGGAGATAGTGGGCGGGAACATTCTTGAAATGGAAGCAACGGACCACATGACTCCTAGATACTCCTTCAACATCAACTTCGAGGTTATAATACAAGATCGAAGAGAATGGTCAGATGACAACATCAGGGGCAAACCCGGAGAGAGGATCTGGTATACGGACGGATCCAAAACAAGGGAAGGAACTGGTGCTGGAATATACAGTGAGGGGAGAAACTCTCAAATAAGTGTCTCACTAGGAACAAACACCTCTGTATTCCAAGCAGAGATGTACGCTATCTTGCAATGCGCAAGAGAAATCAATATGAGGGAAATGCGTAATGCACGGATCAAAATATGCTCAGATAGCCAGGCATCACTGAAGGCTCTTATGAACCCGAAAGTGACATCAAGACTGGTATGGGAATGCCGAGAAGAGCTCAGGGTCCTTTCAGAACATAACAAAACAACTTTGTTATGGGTTCCAGGACACTGTGGCATCGAGGGCAATGAAAAAGCTGATGAACTAGCCAGAAACGGTTCATCAACTCCATATATTGGTCCAGAACCCGCACTCGGGATTACTAAATCCGACATTCGAGGATGCATTCGGGACTGGATCAAACGAAAACATAAGGAGAGGTGGAAAGATGCCCCTCTCATGCACCACGGGAAAACATACATCAAAGAACCGTCAAAACACAAAACTGAAGAACTACTCAAGCTGAGCAGGAATCAAGTTCGAACAATAACGGGCCTTCTCACTGGTCACAGCCCAATGAGGAAACACCTGAACAAAATGGGGCTGTACAACGGAGAACTTTCCTGCAGACAATGTGGCAAAGGAACAGAAACAGCCAAACACATACTGTCAGAATGCGAAGCACTAGACCGCAAGAGACAGGCAATATTCGGGAAGCCCAGACTAACTCCCGAAGAATACAACAGTCATCCGGTGAAGAACCTGTACAGATTGGTACAGGGGACTAGAATTACGGAGTGGGTGCTGTGAAACTAATTGGAATGCACAAAAAGCCCAAGAGGCTGAGGTGCTGCTGGTGACAGGACCAGCATCCGATAGGAAAAAAAAAAAAAAAAAACTGGTCTGCACACTTTGATGTGATAATAAAAATCAATCTAAACTTTCTTAATTCAATAAATGAAAGAACAAGGCTACAAAACAGAAATTAGCCTTTGTTAGAAATCCAAAAATTTGTTTGCGAGATACATAGGTACTAGCTCTATTTAAAAAAATGTTTCTCTTATACTGGAACACCTTTGCAGTTATAAGAGAAGATGATACAAATATGTTTTTCAATTTATACATCAACTAATTAACAATACACAATTCAGAACTTACGTGTTGTCCTGATTGAATTTCACAAAATATGTCTTGGTTTTTTTTTCCTCAGGTGGCACAGGCCCAGATCCGGAACTAGGCACTGGCTGAACTGGCTCAGGCACAGGCGGAGACAAAGTTGTGCTATTTTGGCTAGTCATGAGTCCAAAAAACGGATACAATTGGGATGTAATAATAAGAACCAGACCAACGATAATATGACAATGGTGTATATGAACCTTTCGCAATTCAATTATTTTTTTAGCACAAAGACTGACCTTGCAAAACTAAACACAAACAACCATATTGCGTTTTTTGTATTAGATTATGCTATTATGCTGTTCCGAACAGCTGATTCTGATTGGTATGTCAGATGTCGGATTTTACAGAAGACAGAAGCGTTGCCAGTTGCCACAGAACAATTTGATTAAAAAATATGTCGTACTCAAACCACAGAGATTCACAAACCATATTTTCATCGAGATACAGGCTAGTTAACAATCTGAAGAATAAATTTTGTGGAATCACTTTTGTTCTTTTTCGGAGTTTTCATGGAACCTTGAAACGCCGTTATGGTCTGAACTAAGCACTAAGTCTGAACCTGTGGTTCGAATGCACATTGAAGTTCGGATCCGTCTTCAGTGTAATAGTAATAGCATCCATTGAATAATTTGTAGAAATATGAGTAATCATGATATAAAAATCATAAAACCATTTATCTTTACATTACGTGTATTCCGGATCTCAAAAATATCTCAAGATGAACTTTGTGGTCGGCAATCGAAGGTACAACTAAATTAAATAATCCATATTGATTTCCGGCATGTTTTTTTTTTGCTTATATAATGAAAATTATTGGTCGGATCGAATAAAAGTTGAATTGAAAATTGTAGATAATTGAAAAATCTATCGATTGGCCTGATGTCGATATTCTAATTTGTTGCTTATAACTACTGCGCTCGGAATAAAAAAAAGGCGTTTTTCCATTATTCTATCAAAGAGTGTTGAAATGCATTTGGGGGTTGCAACTATTAATTTGGAAAGCTTTCAGCTAGTAGATACTACAGTTTCAATTTGGTTGAGAAACAATTGATAGGTTAGCAACTCTAATCTGTTACTAAAAAAAGTGTCCCACTAGATTGTTATTTCTTGCCCTATGGATAATCGTAGAGCAATGAACGAAACGATTTTGGATAGTCAAAGAGTTGAACTAAAACTATAATTTTTGGAAAATCGATTTTTGCAATGTGATACCTTCAAAAATGGCGCCAAAAAACAACGTTTCTCAAACTAAAAAACAATGAGGAAAAAATGGTCGTATCAAAATGCCACAAAATGTGAAAAAAAAATCGTCATTTTGATGGAATTATATCGGGTATTGCAGTCTGAGTTGATAAGTACACTCTTTATTTCTGCTCAAGCTTTCGAACTTTATTTAGTTCTTCTTCAGGAACGCTATAATGAAGTATAATTTCAGATACAAAATGCGGAATACAGTGGATCTACTTACGAAATGTTGAGATTACATAGAATTGAAGCTGCTAAAACATTGTTTTTCCATCATAATGGTAAATAAAGTAAAAACTTATATGTATATAATAAAAAGGTAAATGTTTTTCACGTTGAAATCAATAATATAAATATAGATAAAAATGTTTTTGTGACATTAAAAAATTATGACTGACACTGATTTGATGTATATTGATTTGAGTATTAGAAACTAGTTTATCTACAGTAAGAAATTATAATTGAGGTCAAATCATTAATTTGTACATATTTTTTCTCTAATCATTGGATGGTTTGAAATGTGTTTTTTTTATCTAAATGTAGCAAGTAGGTATATATGACGTTTAGATTATCTATATCTTTCCATGAGTTGATGCAATCAGAATCTTTATAGATATTTATCATTTCTGAAAATATCCTCTTTTGTGTGTTATTTACAGAATCTAATATTGTTACATTATTAAAATTTTAATACATTTAGACAAGATTCATATAACCATGGTGCGTTGACTTATACCTGAAAAATCGTAGTCATAAACTCTCGATATCTGGCATTCTTGATTTTGAAGAAATATAATAGACCGTCAGCCCGTGGTATAAAAAATTGAACGATCCTTGACCGTATGCCCTTTGAAGATTCGACTAGAATATATGTGTCAATCATGCTCAATTTGAAATGAAATTTGCATCCTGGTTCTATAGTTGGAAAATTCCGGAAAATGTTGTAACAAAAATATGATAAATTTTAACAATAGTTAACCGTATGCCAAGGTAATAAGAAGAAAGTTAACGAAAAAATAATCCAGCGGAAAAAGGTCGGCATACGTGTAGGGTGGTTCCTAAGGGATATAATGAACCCTTGAAATTGCAGACACTTGTTACCCTTCTTGATGATAGCTGACCGTATGCCTCTAAGAGATTTGTTTTATTTGTGATGTAACATATACTTATACCAAACGGCATACCGATCAGCTGGTTCCAAGTGTTTCCTAACCTCTAAAACATCTGTCGAAAATTTATTATTATTTTTTATGACTCTTAACCGTGAAAAATCAACTTAAAATTGAAGTTTAGATATAAAAATGACCACTTGGAAAAAGGCATACGGTTATCGTAGTTCCGAAGCTCAGAAATGTATATGGAAGTTGTAAAAATTTGAAATTACTTTTCGATGATCACTGACCGTATGCCATTAACTTTATCATTAGACAATACCAAAATGTAATGTATAATCGAAGGGCATACGCTTACCTTGGTTCCTGACCTCAAAAATTAAAATTGAAGTTGAATATTAATTTTTGACGATCGCTGACCGTATGCCATTGTGTACATTATTGAATAATTGCAAAATTAAATATCCTGTAAAAGGGCATACAATTATTATGGTTCCTAACCTCAAAAATTCGAATCAGGCATTCTAGATCAGGTTATGTCTGGGGGGCAAATACCAGTTTTAACCAATCACACACTTATAAAAAAGAAAACAAACGAAAGTTCCTGGGGGGCAGATGCCGCCGTATTGGTTCATTTCGATTTATTTGACATTTTTGACAAGTATCTGGAATGCCTAATATCATTTGTCGATGATTACTAACCTCATATCCTTACTGAAAGGATCGGTATGATTTCATCATGATTTTTAATTCAAACTGAAATCATAAGGAAATAATGCTGATTCGAAATTTTTATATCCAAAAAAAATATTCTGAGTAGAGAAAATAAGTATAGTAACTTTGAGTAGATTGTTAAACATCTGATTCATTCAATTTATTCAACAAAGAGTTAGATTTAGTTTATTTCTCATATTGATCCAAATTCACATGATGAAATCATGGTGATCTTTTCAGTGGGGATTATGTTTTTGTGTGCCAGGGTAATAAAAAAATTATGATCTGCAAACAGAACAAAATTAAATTCGGGACAATTTTATTATATTTGAAATATCTGAACATTTAATGAAAGTTTTCAACAGAAATCAATACCCGAATCTGAATACATTTCTTCCTTGCTGCATTCTTCATCCTCTACACTCTCTACAGCATACTCAACTGGAAAATAATTAATTTATGATTATCAAGAGTATTCCGTTATAATTTTATATAACAAAAGTTATTTACCTCCTGCAGCAATTTGAGTAGCTACATCAGCGTCCCTTTCATCCGGTGTTTGTTGACCTACAAATATTTTATATTAATAATATTATCATTATTCATATTTTTTCATCCACGAAAAAAATTCCAAGTGTACAATATTTTTACTCTTTTTAAATCAAATGAATGTAATAAATCCATGGAAAGTGAAAGATATATGTTTCAGGAATTTAATGAATATAAATTTTTTTTCATTTATTCATCGAGCATTATAAAAGTTATATTCTTTTTTACATCGAGGAACCAGGATTAGCATCAAAGTTACTCGTAGAAATTACTCATCCAGTACAGTAACTTGCAGTAACTAAAGTGATAGCTCCCGCGCATGTTCAGTGAATTCTCATTATTGGACGCGACAATTCCAACTTTTGAAAGTGATGGTCAGTTGACTGTCAACTGAATTTAGATGCGCGGAGGCACCCGGGGGCCCCCTAGAACGTTTTTGAAAAGTCAGAAATATTCGACACACTTTGAGAAAATCGTAGACGTTTTAAATAACTGATTGAATACAAAAGTTATTTTATTTTATATTTAATTTACGATAGTTATCAGGCAATTATTCTGATAACAGGGGGCCCCTGATTGAAAATTGAACTTGTGCTGTTCACAAGGGACTCACCAAAACATTTTTTCAACAAAAAAATAACAAAATGAAATCGAAGGTGTATTTTTCAGCAAGAGGGGTCCTGAAAGCCTTTCGTCGGGGGGGCCCAGTCGGCAAGCGCGCTTTTGCCGACCTGTTAAATCCGCCACTGTGCTTGGTACACAAATTGAGCAAGAAAGTGATTTCTATGTAATCCAGCGCCCGTCGTTGCCATATAGGTAGGGGAATAGCTGTTTTAGATAGACTCTTTCTTCCTTTTTGTGAATGAGTCAAACGTCTTTGTATGATATACACGTACCTATACACAGAGAGTGTTTGTAATTTTTTGATTTTACTTCTTTCATTGAAGATGTCATGTCTATCTTTTGAATCGGAGAAGAAAAAGCCAAAAAAATTTTTCATCAAAATTTTAATAATTAATAATGAATTTTAGTAGCTATGATTAAAGTATCATTTTTACTGTAGTACGATGGTTTTAGTTGATAATTTTTTTATAAACATTGAATTGAGGTTGAATTTTAAATTAAGTAAAAACATACCACCTACGTTTACTATTTTTTTATGATGCATAAACATTCACTTACTTACTTTTTTCTTTGATGATTCCCAATGTAGCGTTTTCATCCATGTTGGAATCAGTATGAACACAAACGTCAAACATACAGCATAACCGTATTCGGGTTCGCAATAAATCATCTAGGACGGTTCTAAATAGTCATCCACCTATTTATTGTAGATATATTCGAGACAAACCCTTCACGCCTCAACAGTCCAACTATTTAAAACCGTTCCTCTACTGTTTTCGTTGTGAACCCGAACACACCCGATATTACTGCCGCTAGAACAGCTGTTTTGGTGTATACTGCGCAGAATCAATGAATTCCTGGTCGAACTTGATATGCTTCCATGGCCTCTAGACTAGATTTGAGATAAATTCGTTTACGTATTTGTGTTGTGTGTTGTGTGGCATTTCAACACATCTCGTCCATATCCCTCTACGTCACTCTATTCGAATGAAAATGTATTCACAAGACTCAAAACTTGAACCTCAGGGGCCTGATTTTCAAATCAGGTGAATTCTCACAATGAGAGAGAGGCGACTGTCTTTTTCTATCTCAAACGACTTTTGCTTATATAAGGATAGAAAGAGACATCTGAATTCTCTCTTGATGGGAGAGTTCACCCGATATGAAAATCAGGCCCCATCACTTCACATACACACTAGAAATGCTGGTTCAGATTTCAGTTGATAATTCAGGTATGGAACCACTAAAACCGTATGCCCTTTCACAGGGTATTTAATTTTTCAATTATTCAATGATATACATGATGGCATTCGATTAGCGATCGTCGAAAATTAATATTCAACTTCAATTTTGATTTTTGAGGTTCGGAACCACGGTAAGCGTATGCCCTTTTATTATACAATAGATTTTGGTATTGTCTAATGATAAAGTTAATGGCATACGGTCAGTGATCATCGAAAAGTCATTTCAAATTTTTACATCTTTTGATACGTATGCCACTACTTTAGGACCGCACGATCTATATGCTGAAGCTACATATGATAGCATTGATTACATTTTATCATATTTGCTAATGGCATATAGTTAACGATCATAAAAAATAATAATAAATTTTCGACAGATGTTTTAGAGGTTAGGAAACACTTGGAACCAGCTGATCGGTATGCCGTTTGGTATAAGTATATGTTACATCACAAATAAAACAAATCTCTTAGAGGCATACGGTCAGCTATCATCAAGAAGGGTAACAAGTGTCTGCAATTTCAAGGGTTCATTATATCCCTTAGGAACCACCCTACACGTATGCCGACCTTTTTCCGCTAGATTATTTTTTCGTTAACTTTCTTCTCATTACATTGGCATACGGTTAACTATTGTTAAAATTTATCATATTTTTGTTACAACATTTTCCGGAATTTTCCAACTATAGAACCAGGATGCAAATTTCATTTCAAATTGAGCATGATTGACACATATATTCTAGTCGAATCTTCAAAGGGCATACGGTCAAGGATCGTTCAATTTTTTATACCACGGGCTGACGGTCTATAACTGAAGAAATCCCTTCGAGAGTTTGTCACCAGAGGCGCACCTCACGAATCTGGTTTCGAAGCCTACCCTGATCTACTGAAATTTTAATCTGTGATGCCGTATGCCGTGAACGTCAACGGTCCCGCCTTTCGATTAAATCAAATTTATAGGTTATGTCATGAATCATCATAAATTGATGCTTTTTCCTTTCGCTTTCAAGTTAATGAAATATGAATTAAAATCTCTGTGAATGTGATTTTAAATGTTCCTAATCAATGGTTGTGAGTGAAACTGGGAAGTATAGTGGATATCTGAGGAACCGAAGATAGGTTAGTAATTTTTCCTCTTTATTCATAGTGTTCAAAAAATGAAAGGTAATTGTAACGTGATTACGAGCCGATGATATGAGGGAAGTAATACATGTTATGCGAGCGATTTATTATGAGTTTCGTACAGGGGATTAGTGAATTGAATCGTGCACTCCTCAAATGATGTATATCATTTCAAATCGATTTGAGTTGTTCAAGGTATACCTATACTATCAAAATCATAGCGAGTAAATATCTAGGATGTGACCACTGAACTATATTACTGGAAGGCTAATAAGATTCAGTCACAGTAAAGGATAACCAGTAGTTTCAGTTTCTGTCGGTCCCTTTGATGTTCGTGTCCCACAGTTTCGTTTTTTTTAGACGAGTGCGCATCCTGCAGTTTCACGCCCGGAGTGGATAAGCCACGCCCCCCAACGTTTTCATGAGAAATACACTGCACGCCGCTTGCAAACTTGATATAAACTGCTCTGCAAAACTGCGAAAATTTGAGGAATCCAGCTCGTGATTTCAACTCCTGATAATAATAATGTGCGCTATTAATTTCGGTTCACTGTTCGCAAATCTGAAGTTGAAACACAGCGTACTCAACTTTTTTCGGAAATTACCATTCGAATATCCAATATCACTTTACAATTATTTGATGTTTATATGAATATAGCATACACAAAAAAAGAGAAAGAGTGTAATTTATAATTTATTTTAAATTTTCGAGAGTTTGTATGTCTCAGGAAAAACTTAGTATACGATGTTTTATTTGTTTGACTGAATTTTTTTTAAAGGATTGCTTATAACAAGAGTGGTAATTTATAATTTTCCACTGCTTATTGGTTCTCTGTACTTTCCGCACGGTTGTCAATGAGCAGTCAAATCCGTGAATTCTGAAGATTTACAGATGTAATTACTAATTTCTCTTCCTTATTGATATAAGTCACACAAAAACTGAACTGAAAGTTTGAAGCAGATCGGCTAAGCTGTTCGATTTTCAAAAATAAAAGAAAACACGTCCAGAATGAGATTTATTTGAGAAAGGTACCGACAATAAAATTTTCGGAAGGTTTGAAATCGTGTCTGAAAGAATTATTTTGTTAATAAATAGATTCGAAATTCTTATGTTCTATTCATTACCTGAAAGAATGACCGAATGCCAATTTTATATTTGTCAAAGACAGAGAGTTCACTCCTTAAACGACATTAACTTTACGAAAATACCAAAATTCTTCAGAACTTGTGATAAAAAAAATGATTGAAAAATATGGAGTTTTAATCACAAAAACGTCGAACGAGCATTCGACACTAAAAAGCAAATATATACTGCTGCAACAGTGGAGTTCATTTCCATAGGGTATGCAAGCTTTCATACACATTTTTGAGAAACGGATTGCATAGCCAAATATCAAACATGTAATAAACAAAACATGAATACAGTTGCATTTTTGCATTGTTGTGAAATGAAAACATGGTTTCAGCAAATAAGTACTAACTTATCGACATTTTTTTCAAATAAACGATAATTATCGTTATTTCTTTATTTCAACATGAAAGTTATTGTAAATTCATGTGAACTTTTTATAGAAACAATATCAATACAGACTGTCTAAAGCGAAATGTAGGATTAGTCAGGCAACTCAATATACACGATCTGATGTTCACATAATTAATAATAACTTTTATTTCCCAAGAAACTCACAAAGTTTATAGAAGGAAAAAAAATAACTCTAAGAAGATTATACACCAAAGCGAAGGGGAAAAAAGGCTAATGAAATCAGACTCTTTCATTGTAGGAAATGAAAAAAAATATGGTAATAAAAAAATAAATGAAAAATTGGCAATTAATCTATTTAATTAAATGTTTTTTTAAGTTGGCTTTGAAACGGAGTTTTCAGTATTTCTTTATTGCAACTAGTAATCTATTATACAAAATGATTTCTGTGTGATAAATTGTCTGTCGTCCTATGTTAGATTTGAATTTCATCGTTGATATTTAATAAAATAGGTGGTCATAGGAATAATATATGTGCAAAAGCAAATTACACTTTCATTTTGAGAATTGGATTATCTGGATTTGAAGTGGAAGTAAAAATGTTAGTGCATAAAATGTTCTATTGTACATTGTAGGTTTATCCTTCATAGTGAAGTTGAAGCCAAAATTACTATTGCATAAATCCACCTTAAGAATAGTCAGAAACTAATTTGCAAGATCAGCAGTTGATGTATGTCATTAAATAAGTTTATAAAATGAATTCTTGAGAGTTTTATTAACTTTTTTTATTTCATTTCATTACATGGCAAATCATATAATTTTTGTGTATAAAACTGGTGCGTGTTATTAGATCTAGTCTGTTTGTTATCAGTATAAATAAATAAATAAAATAATACAATATATGTATATTGTTGAGAAAACATGTTAACATACCTGTTTCTGATATTTTCAAAATTGAAAATAAGTTTTGTTAACATAAGCAAAACTAAAGAACGAAAAAATATGATACAAATTCAAACATTAATCAATGCTGAATAATTTCAACAGGAACGATTGAAATATCCTAATTTCAGATTTAAGAATACATCCTTTTGAAGAAATATGAAGCAAAATACATTAGGTAATCTTCTGAACATAAGTTTTTAAGCCACCCAATTACTTTTCAGAGTACAAACAGAAAACATGCTAATGAAGAAACTAGATAATTTACATCAAGTTTTCATATATATTACTACCTACTTCATGGTATATTAGGGGTTATTTAAAGAAATAAGAATGCATCAAATTAGACTAGGTATACCAACAATAAAGGACATTAAAATGAAAATGATTTTTCAGAATGGAAGAAATAGATGAAATATTTCATCACTTTTGATATTATAAAACAGATTAGATTTGATCAACATTTCGTACATGCATAAAATACAATGTCTGTTCTTCTCAAGAAACATTTCCACCTTGATTTTCAATGTGGAAAATATAAAATCGTTAAAACCAATTTCGTGTGACTCTAAATAATGTTGATTTGCTAGACAGGCAAAAAATTCCTGATAAATACTTATAAACTTAGGGCCTAGGAAATATATTGTTAATGCGAACTTCTTATAATCATTGGAGTACCATGAACCTTTTTTAGATTTACTAATATGTTCAATTTGAGCTTTCAAAAAAGTTGCTAAAGATGGTGAACAATATTGCTTCACAAATTCCACAACTTCTTCGCCCGAAATGTTTCTGTTGGCAGGGTTAATCCGATCTGTAGAGTTCCTCCTAAGATGTCTTATTCTATTTCTCAGGTGGATTTTTCTTGGCGTATTCTTGGATAGAGACGTTGAGGTCTGTGTGCCTATGTCTGAAAAATAAAACTGTTGGAGAATCTATATATAAGAAAAGAGATGAAGGTAAATCTACACCAATAAATTGGGATCAGAAGAAATAAATTTCAAAATACTTTCGTCCGAAATAAATTAAATTTGTACTTCTAAATCTACCTCTATTTTTAATATTCTCTGAATAAAATGATAAATTTTCTTGTTGGCATGTAAAACTATCTCAGATAAGTCAAAAGAACATGTTACTAAGAATGGGTATGCAAAAATTAATTTTTTTGCTAACAATTCAGAGCACTCTATTCAATGGTTTATCAGCTTGAATAGGACTCAACATGTGAAATATTTTTTTTTTCATGTTCAAGTGACAAAAATCGTTGACGTTGTATTGTTGAGTATATTTTGACTGCTGTGTGAAGAGTTTGTTATTGTTCAGTTATTTCTACTATTTCCAATGTCATTTTTTCAATTCCAATGAAAACATTGATTGTGTGACATTCCTTTTTTTTACCTTTATATTAAGAAGCTTTATATTTTCAACTCACTTCTCAGGTCTTTATATTAGTATCTGTATTTTTTGATATATTAATTGTTCCATTTTTCAGTGCATCCCCAAGGGCAGTCCTGAAACAGTTACAAAATACAAGAAAAATGAAAAATGTTATACAAAAAAAATTGGATGCTTGCAGAAAACGTGTCACACGGTTGAAGAAAAAAGTTTCCAGTCTGCAAGAAATTGTGCAAAATTTAAGAAAGAAAAATTATCTTTCTGAAGATGCACTAACGGTTTTGGAGAAAACCTATTCAGGACTGCCATTGAAATTAATGAGAAGAGCTATGGAAAATATGAGAAGAAAAGCTGATGGGAAAAAACAAGGGCGAAGTAAAATTCCAGAAGAAGTTCGAAGTTTTGCCATGACTTTGCAGTTTTATTCTGCAAAAGCATATACTTATGTTAGAAAAACATTCAATTTGGCTTTACCAGCACCATCTACAATAAGAGCTTGGTTATCAAATATCGATTGTGAACCAGGCTTTTGTCAAAGTGCGTTCAACAGTTTATCAATCATTGTTGCTGAGAATAACACACAAAACAAAAAAACGCTATGTGCTTTGATGTTGGATGAGATGGCCATAAAAAAACAAATCGAAGTTAGGGGAAGTAAAACTTGGGGATATGAGAATTTGGGTGCAGATATTGCAGATGAGAGTTCAAAGTATGCCACAGAAGCTTTGGTGTTGATGGTAGTCTCCCTGAATAGTGGATGGAAACTCCCCATTGCATATTTTCTGATAAACTCACTGACTGGATCTGAGAAAGCCAACATAGTAAAGGAGACATTGAAGAAACTTCATGAAATTGGAGTAATTATTACTTCTGTCACATGTGACGGACCTAATGCACATTTCGTCATGGCAGAAAATCTTGGTGCTAAGGTGAAGAAAATGGAAAATCTGGAACCGTCTTTTAAACATCCTCTGAATGACTCAAAAGTCTATGTTATATTTGATGCCTGTCATATGATTAAATTAGTTAGGAATAGCTGGTCAAAACATACATTTTTCCTAAATTCCAAGGATGAAAAAATAAGTTTCAATTATATTGAAAAACTTCACTTAATCCAAGAAGATGAGTTCTGCAGATTAGGAAATAAACTGAAGAAGAGTCATCTCGAATGGAAAAAGCAGAAAATGAAGGTCAGTACACAATCCCGTTTTTTTACTATTTCATATATTTCAATCTTTTCAAGAAAACGAAAATTACTTTTATTTACTTCCAACAGACAAGCATTTTCCTTTTGTGGTTAGTGTTAATTCAGTTGTATTATTATCAATGGTACTACTAACATTTATACACATTTTTTATTGTTCAATTTATTATATTATAATAAGACTCAATCCAATCATTGATTTCATAAATATTTGGATACTATGGAATAAGTTTCAAACCAGTTGATTCAATTTAGAACTGAGACATTACATAATTTCATTCTCTAGTTTTCTTTTAATCAAGAATTTTTTATACAGTTGTATATTTATTATCCTCAGAAATATAACATATTTGTGTACATTTATATATTAAAAAGTGTGTATTTTTATATAAAAAAGTATGCATTTATACATTAAAGTATGCATTGATTTGATATTTGGGTGAATAGCACAAAAAACAACCAAAAAGAAATCAAGCAATCAAAATGAAATTTCGAATTTCAGTTATTCTCATTTCAACTTTTGATTTGTTCTTGCATAAATTGCTACAATAGAGACTAATTTTATGATTTTCTTCCAAGGTCAATCTAGCAGTGCAAACTATTAGTGCCAGTGTTGCAGATGCCTTGGAATTTTTGAACACCGACATGAAGCATCCTGAATTTGAAGAAGCTGGAGCAACAATTGAGTTCATTAGAATCGTAGACATGACCTTTGACATCCTAAATTCACGAAATCCGTTTGGGAAAGGTTATAAAACTCCAATGAAACCGGAAACAGAAAAAGTGTGGAGACCCCTGCTTGAAAAAGCACTTGAATATTTAAGTTCACTAAAACTTATAAATGGAACTGCTATACATGAATCAAAAAATAAGACACCTATTCTTGGTTTATGTATCACCATAAAATCTGTTCTGGGAATCTATGACGAATATGTGAAAAAACCTAACTCACCTCTAAATTACATTTTGACATATAAATTCAGTCAGGACCACCTCGAACTACTATTTTGTTGTATAAGGTAAGCAAATACTTTCTGAAATAATCAGTGTTACAAGCATTTTCTATTTTCCAGGGGAAGGAATGGCTGGAATAATAATCCAACATGTTTCCAGTTTTACTATACTTTCAAAAGATTGGCATTACGTCATGACATACAAAACATAAATGGAAACTGCACAAACTTGGAGAATACTAGCATTCTGACTACAACACAACCGCAGAAAAAAATTTATGCTGATTTGACTTTGGATGATATGTGTGTTATAAAAAAATATAACATCGATGTTAATGATATGGTTATCGAAGACGAAGAATTTTACCATATAATCTCTTATTTGCCATCTTTGTCAAATTTAACAGAAAATGTTGTTACACACATTGCTGGATTTGTTGTCAAATCATTGAAAAAAATAATCAAATGTGAGAAATGCCTGGCAGTAACTGAAGATTTTGAGGGTAATTCAGTGGATGCTGAAAATTTTAAATTATTAAACAGGAAAGATAGGGGTGGTCTCATAAGACCAGCAGAAGATATAGTAAATATTTGTTTTTTTCTCGAAAGAAAAATTAGGCAGGTGCTCGAAATTACGAGTAATTGTATGCCTGTTGAAAAAAACTTTTTGGCTACTTTTATACATCAAATTTCTTCCAATTTATTTCAAGATCAAAAATTATTTAGTACTTTAGAATCACATATATTCGATATATCGCCTTATGAATTTGATCACAAATTAAAATTGATAAGAGCAATCACAAAAATTTATACCAAAATTAGGTTTTTCAATATTGCTATGGCACAAACTGCAATGATTAGGGGGGACCTCAAAAGAAAAACCCTTACCAGATTAGTTTTGTTTAATCACCAATAAAATATTTTGTAATATAAGTTGAAATAAATGAATGTGTAGATTTTTTTGTTTAATTTTGTTCCCAGGAAATTGAATGAAATGAATTGAAGAGATCAATTATCGAAATTTTTCAAGTGGAATTCGATATTCTTACAGAGTAAGCTTCCTCAAACGTCGAATGCAATTTTTTCTTCAACCTCATTGCACCTCTGGAATATTTGTATCTGTAAGCGAGAGGAGGAAAGCTTTGGACCTCATTAGTTTCTATTGTGCTTCCTTCTCTATCTATTTGAACTTATAACCAACCAAGCAATTCTTTGAGTAATCTTTCAGCAAAATTTGTGCGAAAATACAAAGATCTCTCAAAACTCTTCATTAAAATTTTGGTACAAAAAGTCAAAGGCTCATTCAGTTCTCAGAAGTATATATCCCACCGCAACTATTGAGTTCACCCCCACATAGTATGCAACCATTTACACACATTTTTCAGAAATGGGTTGCATAGCTAAAATTCAAACAATTGATAAACGAAACGTGCTTGCAGTTTGAACTCCATTATTATTATGAAATGACATGGTTTCAGCACACCAGATTAGTTGTGGTTTCGTCTTTATTCTCGAATTGTAACTCATCACGTTTATGGAAATGACCTGAATAAAAATTTGCAATGTATCATTTTTCTTCGCTAATTGATGACGGGGAAAATTTATTGAAACCGGCTCTGGCTAGATCTGTGGATATTGGGTTTAGTGATATCTCAAACTGCGCAAACTCGCTGGTAGGAGACTTTTCGCTGTAACCGCCGCTGTGGCTGAATCTTATTAGCCTTCCAGTAATATAGTTCAGTGATGATATCGGAACGGATCGCCATCGGACATCCGTCAAAGGAACTGTCAGAGGTGACAGGTGTGACGTACCTTATCTTATTTCAAAATGAATTGAATATTGGAAGGATTTTCAAGCAATGGTGATACGGAAATAGAAAATTCAGAGAGCTCAAGCTCTGATAATGAGTCTTTAGAGAATATAATGAGGTCCCATAGAAAAAATACCAAGAATAGAAGGGTACATTCAAAATGTAGTAGGTTTTTACACCCCTGATTTTCGAACAACATTTCAGGTAAGTGAGTAAGGCTTGCAATCGCGAAAAATGGGGTTCTCGCAAATTTCATTGATCTGCTGGATTCATTTGAATTCCATCAACTTTCACGCGAATATCTTCCAATACAACTCGAAACATCTTTGATAATTTTGCAATTGCAATGATCTGACAACAAATTTAATCTGTTATCCGTTGACGTTTATTCGAACACAACCTAACCTAACTCAATTTGGGAAATACTGGGACTACAGGACCACTTCTGCAGCAGTAGCACCAGTAACTTTTTAGTCTCTAACAGGGTACCTCGAAAATTGGCGCGAAATAATTGCCAGTGAATGTCAGTAAAATCGGAACGACTGAATTAACTGGACAGTACTGTTCAGGAATATCGGAACATGACAATAGTTTAGCCAATGAGACGGTCAATATCGAAATTAACTTGTGAGCTGTTTGTTGCTTGATTTGCAGCTTTGAAAATCGTATTTGCATCATCACCTACCTTCAAAAAATGTAGGCTCTCACTTCGATTTCTCAGATCGAGAGGAATCGACTAAAAAAAAGATTCAGCAAACTGAAACACGCCATAGAAAACATATATATTCATCAACAGATTTTATCATGATCAACAATACAGCCCTAATTCCCACCAATTCCTATTCTGTCGAGCATTTTGTCGTCAAGACTTTCGGGTTCGATGCTGACGAGAGCTTCCAAACTCGAGTGGTACCCATTTTCTTTTTCTACCACTGACGAGCTATATCCACGAAAAGTTTCGGAATCTGTTTTGACAAGAGCTTCTAGATTGGAGTCATCACTGCAGTCGCTTTCGCCACTATCATCACTAGAGCCGCTTTCATATGGTTCGCTGGAACCCCCACTTCCCGAATTCGATTCCGTTTCATGAACCGTCGCCAGGAAGTGATCGAACGGATGCGGAATCCTATCGAACATCTGTAAAGCTGCGCAGTTCGTGCAGTAGTCCACAGACTCTGGACAGGTGTTGCAGTGCCAGCGCGTACCCTTGATGGGTTCTTCCAAGCATCGGTCGCACCTGATGACGATAATATTAAATGTCTTCGTAAAAACTCAATTAGATAATTACATGTTGGAATTATCGATACTTGTTTCACCGACAGACAAGAATTTAAATGACAAATCCAAAGATATCGGTTCGCTCAAAGTTTATACCTAAAAAATATTTATGATATAACATGTATTTCAATATAATTCAAGGTGTTGAAGAAAGTAGATGAAATACTTGTTACTCCATTCATTTGGGCACAATAACGAGTTCAAGGTGGGTATTTAGGATTAGTTTCCCCAATAAAGTGTTTTTAAATTCATAATTATTTGAAGCTTTGTATATTTCTAGTTGATTGATGTGGCTGCCTGTACACAAAACGTTGTGTTCCTGAGCTCCACAAAGTTTGCATTATATTATTGCAGTAAACCAAAGGCTAATTGAACAGTTTTACTCCTGTGTTACTGACTGACATTTTTATAGGCATTAGAATATTGATCAGTTTTTTCCTTGCATGATCCATTGCAGTATCTACAGAGAGTTTCAATATTTTTAAATAACGGAAACCTGTAGAGGATGCAGTGATAATGTTTATTCCAAAGATGAAGACATGCTTATTCCATATATGCCGCAAACATTTTTTGAACTCCATTGCCAATTCAGATAAATATCAAACAAAAATACCAGTTTACTGTAACATAGTCACTGACAATAGGTGGGACATTGCTTGAGGAAGTTATTGTATAACAATACAGGTGTGGTGGTTTTGTAAACCAATTGTGAGTGAGAATCGTAGAGGAAACTGTGATATTTTCGTTAATATGGATTTTTATCAAGTGTTGGCCAGTTCAATTCAATGTTGGATAAATATTCTGTCATATGTCATAGACCATTTGTCATATTTCTTTTATTTACGTTGTTTCAATTATATTATTAAAAACATATGAATATGGATGCCTGGAACCATTTGGCTCAGCTAGAAAACGCAATAAAAAGTTTAATGTTCGCAAATTTGATCAGGGAAATGAGAATATATGATCCTGATAAATATTTTAATTATTTTCAAGCGACTTTCTCACAATTTGTGGAATTCTTGACACTGGTGGGAACAAGAATGATATAGCTGTTCAATACTACAGCACCCCTAGTTTGTTATAGATATTTAGTTTCAGGAGATACAATGAAGCCAATGTCCCATGCATACCGTATAGGTAACATCTACAGTATCACGAATTATAATTGAAACATGAAATGTAATATGGGAGATAAGCGATGTCTTTGAGTTCAGAATAACCCTAGGATAGATACTGATGGATTGATGAAAGGATTAAAGTGATGAAAACTTATAACACAAATGACAGCAGATAACTCGCATAACGTAAAAATTGCCGTACCAGTATGAACGTTAATATCCCCGGTTATTTGGACAAATAGGTACTACCCTTAAAGATAAAAATTAACTGTTTTAATATTACAACAGACTACAGAGCGATATATTGTTTTTTGTCGCTAGTGTAAGGAAGCATTCAAAACTTCTCCAGCCATTCTGAAAAGAATGTTTACCATGGAAGAATCAGTAGATAATATTAAGATTGAAATTGGTAATATTAGAAAAGATGACTTATTGAATATGAAACTGAAAAAAATACTCATGTGAATACTCTATCCACTCCCATGGGCAAAAGATTTACAAGCTCAATTTCAAAACTGAAAAAATATTGACTCAGTAGTCAAGCATGGTAGACATTGCTGAAATAATGGATACACAACAAAGAGCAATTATATTCAACGTTAACGAATTGTCGAGGCAATCTAATACATTTTTGTTTAGGAATATATGATTCTAAAAAAATTCAACCATAATTATTTTTGAAAAGTAATATCTCGGCCTATAACGAAAAGTTTCAATTTAAAGAGGAATTGGAACCTTGAAAATCACCCAGACGAACTTCATACCAAAGGTAAAAAAACTCGCAGTACCTGAACCCTGAGTGCGCAAAAGGAGGGCTTTTGTCTTCCTTCTCTTTCAGATTCACTGCTGCTAGTCGTTCGAGAAGATCTAACGCCATTTCTTTGTTTGAGGTGAATGCTTCGCTTGGTCTCTCATCACGGATATTAGCCAAGAGGTGATCCAACGGATGAGGGTTTGGTTCTTTCAACTGAGCCATCACGCAATCTGTACAGTAGTCCACGTACTTCGGACAGATGACGCAATGCCAGCGTGTCCCTATCAGAATAAAAATATTCCTCATTGTCGGAAGAATGTAATTATTATTGGCAAAGCCAGCCATTTTGAATAATAATATATAGCTCCTGCTGCTTACACTGGTGAGATATCCATAATTTTTAATTAGAGATCGTTCAGTGTTTGCAAGTCAAAATTAGTGAAATAGTCAACAAGTAATAAAACAAAACAGATATAGGTGACATACAAGAAGATTCAAAAGTACATTCTAAGAGGAGAAAAAGATATGTTTGTGAGGCGAGCGTGTAGATTGGAAGTGAAAAATGCTAATCATTTGAATATCACATTCGTAAATCGTCATATTTACTTTCTTGGAAGAAAAAGCACTCGTTTTCGGTCAGGCGGCAGTAAAAGTAGAAGACAACCTAGTGATCAACGTGATACAATTTCAAAGTTAATTCTTCAGTGGTGTTAGCTGCTTTAAACGTGAAAAATAATAATTCTCTATTGTCAATATGGAACTGATACTCCTGTCAATTAACTGTATCATAGTAAGTTTTGCTCTCTCAAGTATGGACAATAGACAGAGCCTAGCAAAAATAGATACATATTGGCCAGAGGCAATATTTGTTTGAGAGAAGCACACATTGTGTTAGGCCTTTTATGGGTATAATCGCCAAAACACATCTATTCTCCGTACCTGAGAAAACAAAACTTACTCTGATCCAGTGACCTTACTGTCGATGCTATAACATTGTCATATATACGAAAAAAAACCTTGTTGTTTACCCTGAATGCTCATTCGCGATTATAAATGGTCAGATACGTGAAATGGTTTTTTATTATTATCATAAATTATACCTTTGATGGGTCGTTCGCCGCAACGGTAGCATCTGAACCACACGTGTTTGGCGGGAGATCCAGTATCTTCCTTCTCTCTCATCTTTTCAGCTTCTACCCTCCTGAAGAGCCCTAGTCTTAATTCGTTGTCGTTAGAAGCGAGTACTGCACCTTGACCGCATGCATCGTTGAGGACCTTCCGCAGGAAGTGATCCAACGGATGCGGATTCCTGTTATTCAATTGAGTCATCGCGCAGTCCGTACAATAATCTACAGACTTTGGACATACTGTACAGTGCCAGCGTGCCCCCACGATGGGGCTTTCTCCACAGCGGTAGCACTTGAACAAAGCGTGCCTTAAGGGAGGCGATGTGTCTTGCTTTTCTCTCAACTTTTCTGCTCTTAATCGTGCGGTGAGCTCCAACCTCATTTCTCTCTCGTTCCGGCAACGATTAGCGGGAGGATCCCGGTGACAGTCGTCTGGGGTGGAACGCAATAATGGTGGTGGTGGTGGTTGTTCGCACGAGGTGGGTCCTGGAACGCATTCCGATTCATCCATCACCACGGGGATGGTGTATTCGGGAAAGAAGGTCGTCGGCTTCCACAAATGCTCGTTGTAGCGCTGGTGTTTGTGCATTGCTTTCTGCAAAAATCTTGGTGCCAACATAAGTGATGAAGTGAAAAGTCAAGTGAAACAGAAACATTTGAAAACATCAATATTCAGGAAAGGAAAACTTGATTGTTATAGATACATTAAGCTCTTGTTGACGAAGTGACCCTACAGAATACAGAAAATAAATTAAGGGTTGTGACAGCCGCATTCACGCGAAAAATTTGGAAGCTCTGGATCAAATAGCATTGAATTCGTGCGATGCGGGGAGCTATATCTAAGTTAGGGTAAACATTAGATAGAGATGTATTCCTCGAAACAGTTGAGAGACTGAGTAGTGAGTTTGCACACATTCTTGAATCAAATCCTCCTCTCCTAGGATAGGTTTGATAATTTTCGATAAGAATGAGTTTGTGTGAGAATTTGACGTATTACTGTAAAACACCATGGGACAACCGGTGAACTTGTTTGACTTTTACTTCTTATCTTTTGAAATTAAGTAAGTTTCCTCTAAAATCCCTAGGCAGCGCCTTTATGGCCTATTGTCAAATCCAGGAATGCTACTCAATCTTTTTACGGTAAATTTTGTAAAAATGATTTACATTGTGTTATTGGGTTTATCCATTTATATAATTTAAAATATAAGGTAGTCCCTCAACTACCTGCAAAGTTTTTTGGTCCGATTTGGACTTAGTCTCTTACTACTTTTACTTTTTATTTTATTGTTGGAAAGTTTTTCGGAATAAGTAGTATTTACAAACAAAGTCAATATCCGATCAAAATACTTTGCAGGAAGTCGTTGAACTACCTTATATTGTAAATTATTTAAGTGAATGCAAATATTTTTTTAATATGCTATCCAAAGAAAGTTCCAAAGAAGATGATCAGGTTGTAGTGAAAGAGAGAGGCGTCCGGACTCTTCTGAAATCCAGGGTAAAATGGGTGAATCGTGAAAACAAGCGCATTCTGAGAGATTTACCGTCAGTAACTGTTTATACCGCATGTCAGAAAAATTATAATAATGAAATATTAATCTCTGCTGCTTTCGGATCGATTTGTAAAGAATACGTTCAATACATACGCAATCACTACGGTTCAAATGCGGTTGTGGTTTTTGATGGATATCAAAATGTTGATAAAAAGTGCGCAGAAAGACTTCGCCGAACAAAGTTCGCCTGATTTCTATGCTGAAAAAAAATTCGAAGAGACCACTTTTACACTTGAACGAACTGAAGAAGATGCCGATGTACTGATTGTGAACACAGCGATTTCCGCCTCTTCATCACGCTGTTTTCGTCGTGGGCGAGAACGTAGATCTTCTGGTGCTGTTGACAGCGTTAGGATCGTCGAAGGATAACATTTTCATATGCAAACCGGGGAGAAGAAATACTTCTGAAAAAGTGCATTCGGCGACGAGGCGAAAGAAGCAGCCGCAAATATCTTTTTTCTACATGCATTCAGTGGTTGTGACACGACGTCATCCATCTTCAACCAAGGGAAAACCAATTTTTTTCAGCTTTTTCGAAAAAAACAAAGAACTGAATGAAATCATAACCTCTTCAAAGATCCGAATGCCAAAGTAAAAGACCACGAAGCCGCTCGGGCTGGAGTACGGTATCTCGTAGCTTTGTATTGTGGAAACGTGGAGAAGGAAACCTTGGAAGATATCCAATACCAACAGTTTCCCAAATTATCAATGAAGAACAAATTCAACCTGTCTTCTTTACCTTCAACGAAGGTCGCGGCACGGTACCAAACGTTCAGGACAGCTCCCGACGAGTAAATGAACGAATCAAACTCGGACAAGGACATCTATAGATTAGGCCTACTGGGGATACAATTGAAAACAACGCCCTGTAAGCTCAACCTTCTTTTAGTGTGAAAACGACTTAGCTTTGGATTTACAAAATGTAATAATCATGTAACGAATAGCTAACAGCTATTTAAAGGATAGCTACAAATCTTTTCTCAAAATGAGAAAAACGGGGACTTTCGTCCGCTGTAACTCGCCTCCCGTTAGACTTAGGAAAAACAATTTCAATACAAAAATTATAGGGAATTTTCTCTCCTTCAAATTTGAATGAGAAATTTTTGTCGTGGGATAAACTGTTGAGGAGTTACATCAGGTTGGCCAAAGTCGGACTCAAGGGGATAGCACCCGGAGGGGGGGGGGGGGGAGAACTTAGCCTCTCCCCTTGCCGATCTCCCAACAGACGAAATCATCAAGAAATTCAGTTATATGAAACTCTTTCGAACAGAACTGAGTACCAAGAGAGATTGGAGCATAGAATCTTTTCAAGCACTAGGAAGGAATACCATAACATGGTACGCAGACGGGTCCAAAACTCCCGAGGGAACTGGAGCAGGAGTCTATGGGCCTCGCACCAAATACTCCGAGCCCATGGGCCAGTTCCCCAGCATTTTTCAAGTGGAAGTTCACGCCATAGAAAGGTGCATTCAGCTCAACCTCGACAGGAAATATCGGAACAAGGAAATTGTGATCCTCTCCAATAGCCAAGCAGCCATCAAATCGTTGAGTTCCTCTTGCATCAATTCGAAGATAGTTTGGGAATGCCTAGACAAACTTAACGACCTAGGCAGGAACAACAAGGTGACCCTACTCTGGGTGCCAGGGCACGTCGGAGTGGAGGGGAACGAACAAGCAGACATCCTGGCACGAAAAGGTGCATCAACACCACTGATCGGGCCACAACCATTCTGCGGACTTGGAAGCTCTTACTTCCAAGAAGAACTCAATAAAACGGAAGAAGCAATGAGAGCAACACACTGGGAAAGACTTCCAGGGCTGCGGCAGGCCAAAGATCTCCTCGGAAACTTCAACCAAGCAAGATCGAAGACACTGATTAACCTCAGCAAAACTAGTCTAAAGGCAATCACAGGATATCTAACGGGGCATTGCAGACTCAAAGAGCACCTAAGGAAGCTAGGCTTAGAGGACAGCACCTGCAGGTTCTGCGGAGAACATCCAGAAACACCCCATCACATCCTGATGGAATGTTTTGCTGTACATCACAAAAGATCGAATATACTGGGACCATTCCAGCTGACTGTGGGATAAATACCACGAATAGATCCCCTCAAAATCCTTAAATTCCTGAAGGAATTGAGGCTTGAGGGGCTGCTATAAACAAGAACACCTTGAGATAGCAGAAGAAGATGGGGCACAATAGATCTAAGCAGGTCGCAGCGCATCTGTCACCATCCAACTCACCAATACATCAGAAAAACCAATTTTTCGTACCGTCAATCCAAGATGAATTTTTCATAAGGGTCCTTAACCCAATAACATATCCCAAAATGAGAATTCCTTCACCTTCTACGTGGCAGAAACCCTCATTCACTGGAGTGTTGGGGACGTCCTGCCTAGCGATAACATATATGCAGGAAAAAATTATAAGGCGTCTTCTCAAAACCAATGTGTGATTCAAGCTGAGACGCATCAACGTTCCGTTTTTTGAAAACATCCCATAAGTCCTCATATTCTTGTTTGTAACATTTCTAAACAGACAAAACTATTATTTTTTCAAATAATTTACCCTTCTTCAATAGTCAACATGAATATGTTCATCCCAACAAAATCTTGACATTTTGAAAAAAAAATAATTCTTCGAAACAATAATGGTTCTGTCTGCTTAAAAATGTTGAAAACGAGTAAATAAGGACCTGTGTGATGTTTTGATAAAAAGAAGGATAAATTTTGCTCATCGCACAAAAAGGTGCTCATCGCGACCAAAGTATTACCACCAATGTAAGAAGACACTTGGAAAAGAACACCCTAAAGTCATCTTCAGGTAGTAATAATAATGATTCTTCAATTTCTTTGAAACATTGAAATAAAATATAATAATAATAATAAAATCACACGAAGTATAAGTGAGATAAGAAAAAATACAAATACCTTTCTTGTAGAAAAAAACACATAGAGTAAACTGATTCCTTTGACAAGTGTTTACAACACCTTCCTGAACTATCCTATTTCTACATAAACAAGACTATTGTGTTGTAACTAGCCTTTTATTAAAGCAATGCTGACGGCAGCTCTTCGTCGGTAGGCACTATGGGTTCGTTTCAAAAAAATTTAATTATATCACTGGGCAGTAAAAAATGGTTGTTGAATAAAGAGGGGGCGCCACAGCAACTTTTAATACATGTCAAAGAATACTTTATTGGGAAAGTTGTGCAACCTAATAATGACTATAAGATGTTATACCCAAGACTATTTTTTTTTATAACCATAAGTTGTTGTCAAGCTGATGAGTGTTAGTCAATAAATAAATGAAACATTTGGTGAACAATACAAACGTTTAATGATTCATTCAACTTCAACGAAGGGTACAGAGTGACAGTTCTCAGCAATAAAACATATGATATATTAAAATGAGGAAGAAAGTGAAATACTATTGGAGACAATTCCGTATGAATAATTTTTGATATCTGGAGAGAATCCTCACGTAGGATACTATTTTAGCAAGGTTTATGATGCCAACGCATAGTACTATGTGGTGGTTTACATATAATAGAAATATAGAACCCTTATCCAATTGTGTCAATACTGAATAAGCATATAAGTTAAGATTTAAACAGTATGATTGGATACTCATATGTTAAACACTGTTTAACTGATTATAACGATACTGAATAAGCATATAAGTTAAAATTTAAACAGTATGATTGGATACTAATATGTTAAACATTGTTTAACTGGTTATATCGAACTTGAATAAGCATATAATTTAAAATTCAAACAGTAGGATACTAAAATGTGAAACCTGTTTCCTCCTTTCAATATAAAGATGGGATGCTGCTCAGAGCTGGGCCCTCCGGAAGTGGAATGATGATGATGGGATGAAGTCTAATGCCCCCATTGTTGAAGGGTTCGTCCAATCAGACAGCATTCACCAGATTAGTGGGACGAATACTCCAAACTAGGAACATCTTCTTCTTGGGGAAGGTTGGGCCCTGACGGGGCGATGACATTCTTCGTGCCAAAGTCTGAGTGGTAACCAGACAACTCTAAAACCGCCACAGGTTCCAGGAAGAAATTCCTCTGACAATACCAAAACCGCAACAGGTTCCAGGAAGAAATTCCTCTGACAAATACCAAAACCGCAACAGGTTCCAGGAAGAAAATCCTCTGGGTACAACCCTATAAACGTTTCTAGATGAATAACTGCCCTATTTGTCGTCATCGTGAAAAGAAAAGATGAAAAAAACTCACCTTCAGTGAAGGGTTTTATCCAAAGAAATCCTTTGGTGTGGCACCAAAACTCTCAAAAAACAGAAACGATAGGCTATCATCGAAAGCCAGGGCATCATACCTTGGGATGAATTGAGTGGAACAAGAAAATTCACTAGGATCACTTAAAAAATCCAGGATTCATCAGCCGAACAAAACCAGGAACACCTGTGGACTTGAGACCTGTTCGTTCTCCTTGTACCACTGAATTGACTCCGGAAATCGGAAACCAAATCCTCCCTTGCTCTTTGAAAAATCTCGTACCAACCTTTAGGCGTTTCAGTATTTTTCTGTTTCACGCGGAATTGACCAATAGGAACAGCTTAATTGATTCTTATTCTGGTCAGAAACCACAAATTCTATGTTGGCTACACTGAGACCTCGAAAAATTAAAGTTAACAACTGACACTTGACAGGACAAGAAAATCAGACAATTGACAATTTATTGAAAGATGCAAAAATAACCAAAACATCAAGTTCATAACCCCATTAATTTCAAAAATAAAAACAAAGGGCAATAATGAGAAATCACTCCTCATGATAACTTCCCTATAACCAGACCACAAACATAGGCACCTAACTAAAGCTTAGTTGAGAACATTAAATTCTAAGGTGGGTAAAACATGGTTTTTGTTAATTTTATTTACCTCCTTCATTTCTAGATTGCTCTTGTGAAGAGTAGAATGAATCTCACCCTCTACAGTAACACGAATTCAAGCTATAACACTATATCAATCAGAAGGACCATGACTACAAAAACAAGTTGAAAACAGATGTAGGAATTATTACTCTGGCATTGAAAATGCATCACAGTATTTTCACTCTTCTGCAGTGAAATAATCAGAACCTGATTCAATTTGTGAATTTGTTTTGTGAATGGAAATGTTGATAAGGTTTTAATAAAAGAGGTTATACAACCAAGCACACTGAAAGGTATGTTGTGTAATATACTATAAGTGACTGTTTATAGAAAAAAATCCCTGAAGGAAGATCACATACCGAGTGGATCTAATATTGTCCTAAAACTCTGCCAAAAAAACTAAAAAATCACAGTAGCGAAAATTTACATGCTACATCACCTCTCTCCCAAAAAAATTAGTGTTGATCCAGCACTGGATCGTAGTTTTACCCCTACTACGAAAAACTAGTAACTAATAGAAACGAAAATTTAAAATATCAATTGGAGAATATTTTTTGGAACAGTAACTATGCGTACTAAACATCCTTATTAGGAAGGTCTCTATTGGGAAGAGTCGAAATCGGGAAAAAGTCACAATAAAAAAAAACTCATGATCGGGCCATGTCTCATTCGGTTAAGTCAATCCAAAATTTCCAATAATAAATTTACATAAATATTAACCTAAACATACTGAATTAAATTTCAGACAAAAAAACTCTTTCAACAAGAATTTATCAAAAAGGAGCCCCAAAGAAAACAAAAAATTGTTGTACTCGAACAACTCTTCAAATATCAAATACAATAAAATCCAAAAATATTACCCAACAGAAATGTCTGAGTTAGACCCAAAATAAGGTTTTAGATCCTTAATGTGCCAGTCACCTGCTGGAGCACCATTCTCAAACTCTAGGGAATAAACCAACCGTGAAACCTTTTTTCGGACAATGCATAAAATATATTTGGGTGCTAATTTGGTACTAAATTTGGCTGCAGCTTCTGACAAAACTTTATTTCTACGCCAAACCTTATCGCCAACTGCAAATGAAAAATCTCTTTTTCTCAAATTGTAAGCATGTGCACTTCTCTGATAAGCCTTATGTAGCTTTTCTTTAACTTCAGCAAAAACGGTATCTAAACCAGAAATTTTTTCTACATAATCAGTACGGTGGGGTTGCAATTCTATATCCTTTGTACTTGTAAGGTTACCATAATATTTTCCAGACGAAGGTATATTTCGGGCAAAAACTAAGAATGCCGGAGAATAGTTATGAACTTCATGGACAGAGGTATTTATAGCAAACTGAATTTTCGATAATTCCTTATCCCATTCTTTATGTTCATCGATGTAACTACGAATTGCTTGACCAATGGTTTTATTATTCCGTTCTACAAAATTACACTGGGGTGCATACCGCGGCGTAAACCAAATTTTAACGTTATATGAATCAGTAAGTGACTTGAATAATCGTCCTGCAAAATAAGTGGCATTATCTGTTATAATAATTTGGGGGGTTCCATACACTAAAAATACTTGATTTTCAATAAATTTAACTATGCTGGGAGCTTTAGCATCACGAAGTGGACACAACAGGGTGTATTTTGAAAACCAGTCCGCAACTACCAGTAAATAAGTGAAACCGCGCGGAGATCTGGGAAAAGGTCCCATAAGATCAACTGCTAAAATTTGAAAGGGAAATTTGACTTGCTTTTCACAGCCCATTAAACCCATAGGTGGAATGTTAGAAAATTTCTGTGATTGACAAATTTTACAAGAACGAACAAACCTTTTTACATCGTATAACATTTTTGGCCAGTAGTAGTTTTGCTGAATTCGGGAGAGAGTTTTATAGATACCGAAATGGGAACAAGTTGGTGGGTCGTGGGAATCTCGAATTACTTCAGAACGTTGTAATTTTGGAACTAGTGCCTTCCACTCCTTTACATTAGATTCAACTGGGATCTTAGATGGAATATATTTATATAAGAGATTATCTATAACCTTCCATTGGGGAAAGGAATCAGGATCAGTTAAAACCTTGTTTCTGAGTGAAATATACCAAGCATCCAGTTTATCAGGTGCTATGTCAACTAAATTTACTTCAGGAACATCCTTAGGAGAATCTACAGGAGGAATACGTGAGAGGAAATCAGGAACCACATTAGATGAGCCCTTACGATGTATTATTTCGAAGGTGTGTTGTCGCAGTTTGACAGCCCATCTAGCAAGTCTGCCACAAGGATCTTTCAAATTATTTATCCACAGAAGGCTGCTATGATCTGTAAAAACTTTAAAAACAGTACCTTCAATATAAGGACGAAATTTATCAATAAGAAATATCAGACTGAGTAGTTCTCTTTCTGTCACGGTATAATTTCGCTCAGCACGAGATAATGATCGAGAAGCGTAAGCAATTACTCTCTCATGTCCATCTAATTCCTGTGTCAGGACACCACCAATGCCATAGTCGCTTGCATCACATTGAATAATGAACGGTTCGTTAAAATTGGGTGAAGTTAAAATAGGGGAAGAAACAAGCGCACTCTTAACACGAATGAAGGCGTCTTCAGCCTCAGCAGACCAGGTGATTGGTTGCCCTTTCTTTTTGCCTTTTAGAAGTTCTGAAATAGGAGCCATTAAAGTCGAAAAATTTGCTATAAATCTCCTGTACCAGGAGCACATGCCAATAAATCTTTTGATTTCTGTACTGGTAGTAGGACGTGGATAATTAAGCATTACCGCGACCTTATCTGGGTCAGTGCGAATACCTTGCCTATCAATAACATAGCCCAAATACTTCAACGAAGTCTTAAAAAATTCACATTTTTTGGGATTTATAGTTAAATTTGCGTCTTTAAGGATATTTTTAACTTCCTTCAGAAGAGACAAGTGCTCAGAGAATGTTTTTGAAGTGATGATAATATCGTCAAGATAAGCGAATATGTTTGGTTCATATTTGGCACCAAATAAAGCGTCACAAAGCCTCTGCTGAGTCTGCGCACTATTAGATAATCCAAATGGAGTTACTGTAAATTGAAAGGAACCACGTCCTGGAACAGTGAAAGAAGTTTTTTCTTTGGATGATTCGTCAAGCGGAATTTGCCAGAACGCCTTTCTAAGGTCAATGCTCGAAATATACCTTGCATCTCTAAGCTGATTCAAAATTCTATCAATCCGCGGAAGTGGATAGCTGTCATGTTTCGTTATCTCATTCAGCTTTCTTCCATCGAAACAAAATCTATACTCCCCTGAGGATTTTTTAACCAAAAGTACCGGACTATTGAAAGGGCTTCGAGAAGGTTCAACTACTTTAAGCTTGATCATATCATCTAGTTCAGCATTTAATATTTTTAACATATATGGAGACATTAAATATTGTTTTACTCGAAAAGGTTTGGCATCACCTATGTCAATTGTTAACTTTATTTTATCAGTACGCCCCAGACGAAGTTCACTGCTTACTTCATTAAATGATTCAACCACTTTTTGAGCTTGAGTTCTTTCACATGGAGTTAGTTCTGAAAGATCAGACAAATCAAAATGTTGAGTTTCAACAGGGTCAGTAGTAGAAACAACTTGTACCGAATTATTCGTAACTGCACTATGAACCTTCCAACTTCTATCCTTGAAATCTATTTTGATCTTAAACTGATTACAGAAATCACTACCCAAAATAAATGCATGAGGAAGTGAGGGGACAACCACAGTAGGGACAACCTGTATAATATTATCTACACCAACAGGTAAATCTACCATTCCTTCAACTGATCGTCCAGTACCATCAACAGTTGTTACATATTTCATAGCTGACACGTTAGTATTGAGATTATGTCTCTTTAAAAAATTCAAGGATTTCTGACCACAAACTGAGACATTTGCACCACTGTCTAATAAGCAGATAACATTTTGATCGAAAATTTTCACAGAAATATATGGTCTATTATCATAAGGTTTTTGAATGAATAATGGTGACACATTATTATTATTAATGAATGATGATTTATAAAAATTCCTTACATAAAATTTCCAAGTATTCCAATCATCAATATCAAAGAAATTTGAAGCTTGGTGTAACAAATAACTGTTTTTGGCTCTATAAGATTGCGGAGGAGAACGCGAGCCCAACTGATTTACCTCCTTTCTTAGTTTCCCTGACACTGTTTACAATCCTTAGAAATCACGTCAGGACAACCACACTTGAAACAAAATCTTTTAACTATACCATCAGTAGCCCTACAATTTCTGAAAGTATGATTTGGTTGTAAGCAACGCCAACATAAAACTTGACTTGAACTAGAATTGGTAACATTAACTTGTTTAGAAGTAGACTGATTTAGATTAGAATATTTCTTATTTTGGAAACTTTTTCGTCGAGATTTACTATTTCTTCCAACATTTCTATCTTTATGAGGTCGGGTGTCTGAAAAATGATCAAGATCCTGATCGATTAAACAATGTGTGGATCTAAAATTTTGGGAACCAGAAGCCAAACTGAGAATATCAGCTTCCTCCAACTTTTTACATAAATTACTCAATGTTTCTAAACTATCTATCTCACTTAGGGCAAGACGTTTCCTATATTCTGATTGAAGACCCAATTTTATGAACTTTATTTTAGTTGGTTCCGCTGCACCTCGGCTAAGTCTACTGAATAATGTTTCCATACATGCAATGAAAATGACCACAGGTTCATTCCTGCCTTGCTTCCTAGTTTTAATTTGGTCCCAAATCTCATCATCATAATCAGATAACAGAAAATCCTTTTTCAATTTGGTAACTAAACTATCCCAATCATTAACAAGAGAACGAATTTGTCTGAACCAAAATGTAGCTTTGCTAGTGAATAAGTCACTGGCTGAATCAAAAAGTTCAATCTTACTAATATGTCTAGCCTGTGCCAATTCTTCTACCCTTTCAATAAATGATAGTAAATTTTTTGGTTCGCCATCAAACTGAGTATTCAATTTATACACTGGAAATGATTTAGGTGTACTCAAATTAGTTCTATTTGCAGGAAATGAGACATTGGTAACATTAGGACCTGGTTGAAATATGGTAGAGTTAACTAAAGGCTGTTCTTCTTCTTGAACATTTTCATTTAGTTCTGCTTCTAATTTCAAAGCTGTAGCATAAGCTTCATTCTTAAAATTTAAAACTGTGGAATGATTTGGGTCCTGAGCGTCCAATTTAATTCTCTGAATTCTCATACAGATGTGATTCAAACGAGAAGTAGCTCTTTTATAAACAGAATCAGAAGTAGGCCCTTCGAAACCTTCTATAAGTAACTTAATTGAATCTAAGGTAGCTTGAATTTCACTTTCCTCTCCAGCAAAATTATAGTTAGGGTCAACTAGAGCATGAACACCAGTACCAGTTTGTTTTTCTTTAGCTAAAAGTCTACTAAGAATTTTTCTTTTATCGTCTTGATTACGGTCTGACACTACACCTCTGATTCTCAATTCATAATTTGTCTCAGCTTGAAGCAAATGATTGGGTTTGAATGATATATCCATAATGAATCAGTTTAAGAACAAAATATCTCCCAAATCAAGAAACGAAAATTTTTGCAGCAGTCCCAAAAATATGATAAAAAACACCAAATATCATCACCACCAAGCCCAAAATTTCCGAGAAATGTTCAGTTATTTATTGACCTAGACACTCTCAATTACTTGTGTACTGACAACGATATATTTAATTTTAAACTCGAGCCCCACGTTGGGCGCCAATTTGTAACTAGCCTTTTATTAAAGCAATGCTGACGGCAGCTCTTCGTCGGTAGGCACTATGGGTTCGTTTCAAAAAAATTTAATTATATCACTGGGCAGTAAAAAATGGTTGTTGAATAAAGAGGGGGCGCCACAGCAACTTTTAATACATGTCAAAGAATACTTTATTGGGAAAGTTGTGCAACCTAATAATGACTATAAGATGTTATACCCAAGACTATTTTTTTTTATAACCATAAGTTGTTGTCAAGCTGATGAGTGTTAGTCAATAAATAAATGAAACATTTGGTGAACAATACAAACGTTTAATGATTCATTCAACTTCAACGAAGGGTACAGAGTGACAGTTCTCAGCAATAAAACATATGATATATTAAAATGAGGAAGAAAGTGAAATACTATTGGAGACAATTCCGTATGAATAATTTTTGATATCTGGAGAGAATCCTCACGTAGGATACTATTTTAGCAAGGTTTATGATGCCAACGCATAGTACTATGTGGTGGTTTACATATAATAGAAATATAGAACCCTTATCCAATTGTGTCAATACTGAATAAGCATATAAGTTAAGATTTAAACAGTATGATTGGATACTCATATGTTAAACACTGTTTAACTGATTATAACGATACTGAATAAGCATATAAGTTAAAATTTAAACAGTATGATTGGATACTAATATGTTAAACATTGTTTAACTGGTTATATCGAACTTGAATAAGCATATAATTTAAAATTCAAACAGTAGGATACTAAAATGTGAAACCTGTTTCCTCCTTTCAATATAAAGATGGGATGCTGCTCAGAGCTGGGCCCTCCGGAAGTGGAATGATGATGATGGGATGAAGTCTAATGCCCCCATTGTTGAAGGGTTCGTCCAATCAGACAGCATTCACCAGATTAGTGGGACGAATACTCCAAACTAGGAACATCTTCTTCTTGGGGAAGGTTGGGCCCTGACGGGGCGATGACATTCTTCGTGCCAAAGTCTGAGTGGTAACCAGACAACTCTAAAACCGCCACAGGTTCCAGGAAGAAATTCCTCTGACAATACCAAAACCGCAACAGGTTCCAGGAAGAAATTCCTCTGACAAATACCAAAACCGCAACAGGTTCCAGGAAGAAAATCCTCTGGGTACAACCCTATAAACGTTTCTAGATGAATAACTGCCCTATTTGTCGTCATCGTGAAAAGAAAAGATGAAAAAAACTCACCTTCAGTGAAGGGTTTTATCCAAAGAAATCCTTTGGTGTGGCACCAAAACTCTCAAAAAACAGAAACGATAGGCTATCATCGAAAGCCAGGGCATCATACCTTGGGATGAATTGAGTGGAACAAGAAAATTCACTAGGATCACTTAAAAAATCCAGGATTCATCAGCCGAACAAAACCAGGAACACCTGTGGACTTGAGACCTGTTCGTTCTCCTTGTACCACTGAATTGACTCCGGAAATCGGAAACCAAATCCTCCCTTGCTCTTTGAAAAATCTCGTACCAACCTTTAGGCGTTTCAGTATTTTTCTATTTCACGCGGAATTGACCAATAGGAACAGCTTAATTGATTCTTATTCTGGTCAGAAACCACAAATTCTATGTTGGCTACACTGAGACCTCGAAAAATTAAAGTTAACAACTGACACTTGACAGGACAAGAAAATCAGACAATTGACAATTTATTGAAAGATGCAAAAATAACCAAAACATCAAGTTCATAACCCCATTAATTTCAAAAATAAAAACAAAGGGCAATAATGAGAAATCACTCCTCATGATAACTTCCCTATAACCAGACCACAAACATAGGCACCTAACTAAAGCTTAGTTGAGAACATTAAATTCTAAGGTGGGTAAAACATGGTTTTTGTTAATTTTATTTACCTCCTTCATTTCTAGATTGCTCTTGTGAAGAGTAGAATGAATCTCACCCTCTACAGTAACACGAATTCAAGCTATAACACTATATCAATCAGAAGGACCATGACTACAAAAACAAGTTGAAAACAGATGTAGGAATTATTACTCTGGCATTGAAAATGCATCACAGTATTTTCACTCTTCTGCAGTGAAATAATCAGAACCTGATTCAATTTGTGAATTTGTTTTGTGAATGGAAATGTTGATAAGGTTTTAATAAAAGAGGTTATACAACCAAGCACACTGAAAGGTATGTTGTGTAATATACTATAAGTGACTGTTTATAGAAAAAAATCCCTGAAGGAAGATCACATACCGAGTGGATCTAATATTGTCCTAAAACTCTGCCAAAAAAACTAAAAAATCACAGTAGCGAAAATTTACATGCTACATCGTATAGAGAATTAGGATAGTTTTGAATGGGTTTGAAACGGGCTCTTTCTTTAACCAGCTGTCGCCCCCGCACGAACGTCAACCCTCGAAGTTGTAACTTATGAGCAATGGATTAATGAGGTCTTACCTTTTCACATATTAATCCCAACACAATGCATTAGGAACTGCTATGGATTTGTTACACAAATTCTCAAAAGGTTATTTTTAAAGTGCAAACTTCCATTATCAGTAACAACTTTTATTGCCAGCACTTTTTATTTCAAACTTCATTTGCTTTTTGTCAACATTTCAGTCAAATTCACATACAGGAATTGCATGTACTTTGCTCTTCAGAAAAACACGATTTAAACTTCTTTCATTTTTCAGTTTTATTGAACATTTCCAAAGGCAGGTTTTTCAATGATACTGTTGAGAAACTTAGCTGTCAGCTAAGCCTTTAACGGACAATAGAACAGGCAGAGGATTAAATGAAAGCATCTAGACAAACAATTATTTTATGACAAGTCAGGTGGCGACAAATTTTTACTCACCCTATTACTTCTTCCAATGGATTTTGGCATCCTCCCTGGAATAGGTAAACCCGCCTTGTGCAGTTTTTTGAAGAACTTTTGTATTCTACTTTGAACTTGTGCAAGAGTTCTAGTACCTAAACAAGTATATCATCAGAATCAGCAATGGCAATACATAACCCAACTGATACTTACCCAGAGCATTGGCAATTTTCAAATGCCTACGCCTCTCAATTAATTCTGGAGGGAAGATTTCCAGTAATTGTTCTAGCTTCTTGTGTTCCTCTATAGTCCACTCCTTGAAAATTAACTTTATTTATAACTGTCCTAATGGCTATCTCATAAGCCTAGGAAGACTCACCTGTCGATTATTTTTTTTTCGTTCTGAATCTTCTTCCATTTTAAATTCCTGATCGCTATCAGAGCAAACTTTGCTCAATACAGACTCAGGAATTTCCACTTCATATTTGTCGAAATCAATTACAGGTACCTGAAACAAAAATATTTTTGCTAGCCAAAAGAATTGAAAAATGAGCATTTATTGTAGCTACCAAATCATAAAAAAGTGTTGGAAGAAGGAATCAGTGGTTGATGACAACTGAGGAAAAAAGACATGTGTTCAAATTGCATTATTGATGTAGTAAGAGAAGATAGATAATGCCTTTTCCGAACTTTGAGGGGCCATAATTTTGGAACAAAAAGAGAGTTCCGCATTGTGAGTTCCGATTCCTGTTTAGAGGTTAGAATAAGTATGTAAGTTGTTAGCAATATTTTTCAACTAGGTATTGTGTGATATTTGAACGAATAGGTTTATAGTAAAATATCTAGAGAAAGGACAAATCTCCATATTTCAACTGCTAGAAGTTACCGTATACGTTTCAAACGTTGGCGGCAATTCAAAACCCAAATCTTCCTTATTCCGAACTTTTTCCAAGACTGTCTCGGGATCTTCAAGAACCTCCTTCTGAATTTCCAAAATTCGTTTATGATCCTGGAAAAATAGTATGAAATTCACTGCATGGAACTGGATTTAATAACTATATACCTTAATCAACTGTTCGCGTTGGGCTGATAATATAATGATAGCTTTCAACACCTCACTATAATCCTTATTTCCTTTTAAAGCTTCATGGTCAGACTCAAAATAGAACAAATCATTTTTTATTTCCGGAAATAAAATGGATTTTTGAGTCATCCTGACCAATTATTTTCAATGAAACTAGAAACACCATAAACGTTTGTTTATTGTTTACGCGATGGTGCATGGTGCTGTCATTGACGTAAATTAGGTCAATGGGTGCTGTCAATCTGTCAATAGTAAATGGCCGCGTCTAGCACTAATAGCTTAGAGCGCTTAAAGCTGCTGCACAAAATTGACAGCTTTACATGGTGAAATGTCAAATTTTGTGAAGCGGCTTTGAGCGCTGTGAGCTGTTAGACGCGGCCAATAGCTGCGTCTAATAGCTTACAGCGCGTTCATGTTGCTCGTGGTTCTGTCAAAGAACACCCTAGGGTGTTCTGTGGTACTGTGGTTCTGTCTGTCATGAATAAATAGAAATAGGGAGAGTGTGAGAGGGAGAGTAACATCAATTTTATCTTTCATCTCCTATGATCTTGGAAAAAAATGACGTATTTTGAAGTTCACAAAAAATGAATTCCGTTTAATTTTATTACTAAAAAAAAGTTCACTTCCTACCATCTGGTTCGTATCGTATCAGACTTACAGATTTCTGAGTTTAATAACTGACTGAAAATTATCTTCTGGAAGAATGATATAGTAGTCATAGGTAGATTGCCACTCTTGAGAACTTCCCATAATCGAGAACAAAAAGCAATGGCAAATGGGTTGAGAGATGTGCAGCTCAATTTTATTGACCAACAGAATCCTCGGCCATCAATTGATAATGTATCTGGTATAAATGGCCCATCTGTTAGGGCTCAAGCTTTCAATGGACCCCAAAATATGAAGAAGAAACGAAGTCGAAGGAAACCAAGACATAAAAACAACCACGATAATATTGACAATGGTTTGGAAAATGATTTACAAAGCACAACTCCTTTGAAAAATCATAATGAACCATCTCACTCTTCCGTTTCCAAATCTAGCTATCCTGAAAGTGCAACCATATCTAAAATTAATACAAATTTCAAACAGAAATCCAATCCAACAAGTAAAAAAGAGCAGACTACATTTGTTATTAAACAGATTACAAATCATTCAGATGGAAAGCTTATTAGAAAAAGAAATGTTGAAAACAAGTTTATTAAATTGAAATCCTTTACATCTATCAACTCAAATAACTGTCTTTTTATCACAAATCTGTCCATTCTCTTTGGTTCAACAATAAATTTTGATGAGCTGAAAGATTATAGGGAAGCCAAAAAAGTCAAGTCCAAAGCAGAATCGAGAAAATTTCCAGTGAAGGACCCAAAAAAAAACAGAAGGAAAAGAGAAAAGTCTGTAAGGGAACTGGATGAAACACCTTTTCCAAATTATTTAACCAAGGAGGAAATCGAACAGGGATTAGCCAATGGTGAATTGATAAAAGGTTTTGTAAGGATAAACCCAAGAAAAAATTCTGATTCATATGTCAGCAATGAAGATACAAGCAAGGCTGATTATTATTTGACATCAGTTTCTGATAGAAACAAAGCTTTAGATGGGGATGAGGTAGTCCTGCAAATTAAACCAGAATCTGAATGGGTTGATGGAAATAACACTGCCAAAGTGGTATATATATCACAAAAGGTAACTATAGACTGTGGGAATATTTGATTGAACAACACACTGAATAATTAATTAATTTTATTGATTCAAAGTCAAAGTGAAATTTCACAATGTTTGAGTTCTTAAATGGACACAATTTCTTTTTACTGTTTCAGTTCAATTTGAAAAATAATTGCATGTTGATATGATTGAAATGTGACAAAATTGCAGAGTGATTAAGTTCCATCACTAGATTACATGTGATTGTCTTTAATGACCGTTGTATCATAAATAGGGGTGTCGCAGTCAACATTTTTTGGACAGAAACAAAGAAGACTCTTTGTTTCTGCAAGATTTCGGTAGTTTATTTCTACCTTCCTCAGGACAACTGTAATACTTTTATGATATATTTTGAAATCAACATGATAGTTTAAAAGACAATATTAACTACTTACAAACGGTTCCTCAAATATAATGGTGGATTCATGCAGCAATCGTAACTCGGAATTCGCAAGTCGTAAGGAAGAAGTTGAGTCGATATCTTTCAATAAAAACGTTCATGCAGGTATATTAAGTCGGAATTCGTAAGATATTGAACAAATTTCCACTCTTACAATTCAACAGCTCTTGAGATTGCTGCATGAATGGTTTATATTTTGTTACGAGTTCCGATTTCCGAGCTACGATTGTTGCATGAATCCACCATAATAGCTATCATCATTGATGTGTGGTATAATCTACTATTGAAGTGAAGTATGAAAAATGGATGACAGTGACAATTTTGCTTTTTCATTTTTGTCTGGAGGAAAATTGTTATTAAAGATTGCTTTATTGTTCAAAAATACAAAATCTTGTTGACAAAGTAAGGGCCTGAAGCAATCTTAAATTAAGGTAAAGTAAATATAGTGATTTTGAAATTTTATTTTTTGATAAGAGAAAGTAAATATCCTTTATTGTACAAAGATACAAAATCTTGTTGACAAAGTAAGGGCCTGAAGCAATCATAAATTAAGGTAAAGTAAAATGCACACAGAAAGAAAAAATGGGTGAGAAGGTAGGAATATTGTTCAAGCCTGTTCTCTTATTCATAGAAGTTTCTCACTTATTAATATGAACTCAAGAAAAACTCTTAGTGGTATTGGTTTCTGAACATAATAGTATTTTCGTAGTCCATCTGTTGGTCATTTCTATTGATATGTACAGATTATGTACAACAATTATTCTTCCTCCTGCAATCACTTCTGTGTGATGTACTACAGCTATTGAAAGTTGTTGATGTCTGACCAACATACGTTTTGTCAAAACCCTTACATGGAATTTTGTATGGCCTTGAATTTTTGTTCATTTGCAGTGGGAGTTTTTACTTATATTTTCCTTGCTTTTTCAATATTATTGTTTTTGAAGACATTTATTGATTTTGGGAATAGTTCTACTGACTGCCATATCTAACCTCCATAGCCGATATGACTATTCCATAATTCCTCGGCTTTTTAACTGGTATGGCTTGCAATATTTCTGATGCTTTTCACTATCAACATTAACTACAAATTATCATTACAAAACGGACTATCATTTGAACCAAAACGAATATGGGGGTGCAATTTCAAAAATAAAAGTAACTGGTGGCTTCTCATTTTTTTGCCCGAGTGGATTTGGCTAAGCTGTATGAACGAGCTCCCTATCTCCTACGATACGATTTTTTTTTCTGAAAATAACTGCAATATCTGCTGACCTGAAAATTCTAGGACACCCGGTATAAAGTATATTCGAGTTGAGTTTTCAAAGTGTATCCGATCAATTTTCATCATATGAGAAAACCTGGGGGAAAACATATTCAAAAGTGGTAGGTGTTCAAAAAAGTCAACCTCCTGAATTATATTTCTAAAACCTTTCACCTCGACTCTACCTCCACCACCGTTTTCTAGAATGTCAATTTTGGAAAACTCTGACTCTCTGAAGCGAACAACCCTCGTAAACATATGCAAAAATACAACATGACCGAGAAAAGCGAAACGTTAGTTTGAAACCAATCGGAATCGATTAATTTCATCATTACCAACAAAAAACAAATATATTTTTTAGTCAAAAATTACTATTTTCAAAACACATATCTCCACTTCTATTGTTTTGATCATTCCCACGCTCGACATAATCACTGGCAGTAAAACTTGAACTCGTTATGGAATATTGTTGTTCTACCCAATTTGGCAAGGTTACCAATCATCATTAAAAAAATATTTTGAATTGAGGTGATAGTGGAACAGGCTGAGAATGTCGCAAAATTCGAGAAGTTTTTGCTCTTTCACCCATAATTAATTTAGCGAAATAGATATAAATTTCATTGAAAATTTTCTACCTAATTAGATCTATTGCCATGAATTAACTATCGACCACACGAAACTTGTTTTTCAAAAAAGATTTTGATATACAAAATTCGAAAAAATTGAACAAATTCAAAATTATATGAGCTTCGAAGTCTGAAGTCGCCAAGTGAAGTTGTCAAAACGGTATGTTGTGTTCACAACTTTTCCTCCAATCCGTATTTTATTTATTTTGTTTACAGTCCACTCCATTTATGTATATGCAAGCCACTTCTCCAAATATCTCGAGCACCGATTCCAGCATTAGTTTTTTTCAACAATGTTTTTATGTTTTGTAAAAACGACTTACTTTCTGCAGGAACTAGCGAAACAAGAGAAATTTATTCATTTTCCCATGATATTTCGTGGTTCTGATAGACTTGCCATTTGCTGATTTCCTTAGATGCAAACTATATTTCGTTATTTATTCTGAAATGAACCTGCGAAGGTCCTGAAAGGGCTATAGTATTGAATTTCGAGTCCTGTGCCTGCATATTATTTTAGGTAGGTATATCTTGTAATTTGAGTGAACATTTATTGAAACATTTAAGGGAGTTTATGGTTTGGTAGTACATTATTGTATATTATTTTATAATTAATCGAAATCTTTTTCGGATACCGGACACTTTGAAGAGTGCCAAATAAAGTTTTGTGAATACTTCAAAGTTGGTTTCTCCTCCTCCAACGGCTGTAAACCCACCACTGACGAAACCCTGAGATTAACCATAATGAAGTTTGGAAAATCTTGGCTCCCACGAGGAAGAGAACTGTTTACTCAGTATCCCGAATTGGCGGGATTTCCTCTAGGTGGATACTTGAACTTGTTTTGTTACTCAATTCGTCCTTCTGCTGCCATAGAAATGATTGCTATGCATTTTGCCCGAGTCCATATACTGGGTGATTGATGAAGTTGAATGTTATTTCAGGGTTGTTTTCATTCAGCTGTTTTTTCAGGTGCTGGAGTTTTTTCAGGTCCAATAGAGAATTTCTCGGAGGACTCTGGTCTTGACTCAGTTTGGGAATGGATATTATTTGGTTATTATCGATTACCATTTCCTCAATGAATGTTGATTTGGTTCGACTTGATATTCCAGGCTACCAAGATGCCGATTTGATAGGATCTAATTATCCTCTGGACTTCTTGGAGGATAGTCATTTTATCGGGGAATATTGCCATCCATTGTGTGGAATCTCATAATTGATTTACAAATGGTTTGGTGATCTTGACATTGTAGAGTCTTTCATTTTCAGGCGTTGTTGCTCGAACATATTGTCAGGAATTTCACGCAAACATTGAAACTTTCAGAAATGAGCATGTAAGCGCTATGCTTGTGATATGATTTTTGAAAATATTTTGAGACAATAAACCGATTATTTTACATTAGTAAAACGATAGAGTCGCCATCTATTTCAAACATTTTCCACGGCGCCCTCTTAAGATCATTTGCGATCCCATGACACTATGGAACGCAATTCAAATAATCTTCTTGTTTAAAGGTATTCGCCATTTCTATAGAATTTGTTGTGTTCAGTTGGAATGTGTGAGAATTTGAATTAGATCTGATTGCAAATGGGTTCTGAGTGAATCGATTTGTATTAAGCAGTGTGTGATTAGAATTTGTATTGACGAAGTCAGTTAAAGTTGATGTTTTGAGTTGTTCAAAAGTATTCTCAAGTGATATGCATATTCAATGTACTCACAATAAAAGCAAGCCATTGTCTTCTTGAGCGCTATATGGAATCTTCGCCAAGATTTTCTTCCTTGCAAAAAGGTAACGATGAATTCCACTTCTCGAAAACAGCTTCGGTACAGAGTCTTCTGCAGGTCCTCGAATGCCTGGGTTTGCTGAGGTTCTAGGAGCCTCTCTGCTTTCATCACCAACTTGTTTTACTTCGATGTTCAATTGCCAATTGATCGTTGAAAAGAAAATCACTCGTTTGATACATCTGACTTTGACAATCGTACAGCCGATTAACTATCGACGCGACGGTACGAAACTTAAAAAAAAAATTATTGATCAAAATTCGAAAAAATTTCACAAATACAAAATTATATTCGTTATTATAAAGATTGAAGACTGACTGAAGTCGACAGGTGAAGTCTGGAAGATGTCTGCTTCCATGAGAAATTTCTATTCAGGATCCAAAATTTCCTCTAGGTGGTGACATCGTTCATGGCTTCTATCCGATTCAAGTGGGAATTTCGCTACCTAGCAGCAAAGTTGTGTGGAAATATGTTATATGACATGTGTAAACTTCGTTGTTGGAAATTTTATAATAATAACAGTATGCAATGAATATTTTAATGAGATGGTCCTTTACATCAAATTCGAATTTTTTTAGGGTTTTAGGAAATTTAATTTCATGTGGTGATTTAGTCTAAAAATTTATGAATGCATAGGAAAAGTGTTTTTATGATATTGTCACTCTGTGTGTTAGAGTGCAGGTATTCGCACACAAAATTCTCTGAAAACGAGTGATTTCAGCGAAAGATTTATGAACCAAACTGTATTTAATATTGTTTCGAGACACTGAATGTTTAAAACCCTAGAATAGAAAATGAATTGATTTTTGTCGTCGTATAAAAGCTCTATCCCTATATTCTCAACCGGTATGGCAAATCATATTATATTCTAAAACTTTACAAGGTAAATGAAAATGAACTTATATGAAAGAAAAATGACTTTCAAGTTCAACTCTCAGAGACTACGCGTAAGAATGGTAAAAATATTCGGTAGAAGTGGAGATATGATTTTCTGAACGTAATCGAAAGGGGTGCGTTTTCGTATGAAATGAAAATGAATAAAAAATGTTTTATTTTACTCAATTTATCATAAAAAAAATTTTTGGAGCTATTATTCAAAACGAATTTTTACTGAAATATTCTCATTACAATCTGGATATTCTATAGAATAAACCTCATACAAAGCACAGCCAAAATAATGTTTGAAACCGAGTCTAATATTCAGTTTTTCTCCTGAAAAGGATGATAACACATAGATTCAATGATATTTTTATATATTCAGCAGATAATATCAAAAACGCAATCAAATTTTTGAAGTTTTGTATGTGTGTCACACCTTATAATTTTTATCATTATTCGTTGAAATTGTCAATAATAATCTTTCAATGAAATATTGTTACTGGAAAACCAATATAAATATATATTATTTTGTTTGTTCAAGATACACCCGAGAATTGTAGTAGGCACTTTAAAACCTGTAAAAAATAGCGAATTTGCCCTTCTTCACCCTAGAGATACAAGATGTCCTCTGCTTCGAATTTCCAAAACCAGTTGGCCAAATGGCTTCTTCAACGATCCAAAATCTTTCGAAGAGATACTGTTTGTTGCCAAAATACTAGAATGGACTGTTCCAGCCTATGCTCAGGGCATTTTAATTGAAAATTTAGGACTTTCAGGAGATCTCAAAGTAGAAACTTTATCGATATTGAGAGAGTTTTGCTTGGACACAACTCCATTTGGAGAAGAAGTGAATGAATATTTACCTGAGTCAAGCGACATACCCGAGATCGAATGTGAACGACGTGAGGATATTAGAAGAGATTGTGTGTTCACGATAGATCCTGCTACTGCCAGAGACCTGGATGATGCTGTTTCAGTAAAAACTTTAACTAATGGAAACTATGAAATTGGGGTTCATATATCTGATGTGTCATACTATTTAGATGAAGGAACTGAGCTAGACCAAAAGGTTTCTAAAAAAGCTACCTCCATATATATGGTAGATACTGTGTATCACATGTTACCGGTGGAATTGTGTTTGCACTGCTCTCTCCTACCGGGGGTAGATAAACTTTCTTTTTCTGTATTTTGGGAAATGACGAAAGAAGGGGAAATAATCAATAAGAGGTACACTAGAAGTATAATGAATTCTTGTACTAAACTAGCTTATGAACATGCTCAAACGATCATTGAAAATCCTGGGAAGATATTCACGGTTGATGATTTTCCCGAAATTCACAACGGTTTTAAGCCTGAAGATTTGGTTGACACTGTAAATATTTTACATAGTATCGCCAGTATATTGAGGGACAAACGAATCAAAAATGGCGCTCTAAAAATAGACCAGGTCAAGTTGTCATTCAGCTTAGATCCATATTCAGGACTGCCACAGGAGTATTGGAAATATGAAAACAAAGAATCCCATCGAATGATTGAGGAATTCATGTTATTGGCGAATATTTCGGTAGCTGAGAATATTTATGAATCATTTCCAGACAAGGCTTTTTTGAGATGTCACGAACCACCAAAGCAGACCATGTTGGTTGAACTGCAGAATAATCTAGCAACTTATGGTATCCATTTAGACATATCATCGTCAGGTACCATTGCTGGTTCCTTGAAAAAGTATATTACCAGTGATTATACAGGTATGAACTCTTACAGGATACAATTAAAGAAGTAGCTAGAGTATATTTATTCCAGGAGTTTGCCGCCAGGCAGTGTTAAACCATCTCACAGCAAAAGCTATGACGAGAGCTAGATACTTTTCTAGTTCCTCAGTTGAATCGGATTCAGATTTCAAGCATTATGCATTAAGTGTTCCGATTTATACACATTTCACATCTCCAATAAGAAGGTATGCTGACGTAATGGTTCACCGTTTGCTGGCTGCAAGCTTGAGTAAGTTATGAACTATATCTGTAAACCAAATTCTGAAAAATAATTTAGAGTTGAAGAATAAAAATATAGTTCTTCTACTCCTACCATTTTAAACCGATCATTACGTATTTGAAAGCTGTTAGGTAATGGTTCATTTAGAATACAAGTGTATTCATAATTAATGGCAGCCGCTTCCGGTATTGCTTTTTCAAAACGATGGGATATGTAACATTTGACCTGATGAATATAATCTCATGACTACATTCAATGGCCCAAATACCAAATTCAGCGAATTTTCGTTTCAGATTCTTTGTAAAATTGAAATGAAAATTATTTTTTTAGGAAATTTATTGTTTAACAGTTTGTGGATTGGTACTGTATCTATATGCATGACGCAAGCAATTGTTTTACCAACTTGCCGACAGCCAGTGGCACAAGCATGGTGGGAGTAGAAAAAGTACAGTACGCAACTCGAGGATAAGGCTAGTTCGGTGCACTCGCGAATTGCCGCACTCGTGCTCAAAATTTTCGCTTATGCGTAATAGGCTACTTATCTTCCTCGTTACACAATGTTCTATTATTTTCAAAGAAAAAAATTCTTGTAAATATTGTTTAAATGATTGTTGAGTAGGTAAAAATGTTCTAGAATCCATTTTTTAGTTTTTTCCCCTAGAAAACTAGAAATGAAAGTAAAAAGCTTCTTATAATTTTTTTTGAAATTTGGTATATTTATTTAAAAATCTCATAAACAGTATATAGAAAAATCCGAAAAATCTATTAAAACTGATCCCTCAGAGTTCTGGCCATTCATACAAAGTAAGAAAGGGACTTCTAGGATTCCGGGAATACTTTTTGTAGATGACATAGAATGTAAAAACCCTTCAAGTATTCTAAACGCATTTGCAGATTAATTTAGCTGTGTTTATACTACCCCAATTGATAATATCGCCACCGATGAGGATACACTACCCTCTAATACACCAACTATTTCACTTAGGAAACTAAGTGAAAACGATGTTCAAACTGCTCTGAAAAAACTCAAATCTAAACATACCTGTGGCTACGATAATATCCCTAGCTTTTTTGTGAGAGATTGTGCCTATGTGTTTGCAAAACCCCTTCAAACAATATATAACTGTGCATTGAACACTTGTACATTTCCAAACGTTTGGAAAACCTCAAAAATATGTCCAATATTTAAATCTGGAGCTATCAATCAAATAAAAAACTATCGTCCTATCACATTATTGTCGAACTTTGCGAAGGCTTTTGAAATCTCAATATATAATGGAGTATTTCCAAATGTTAAAAATAAAATACCACTTGAGCAACACGGGTTTATATCTAAGAGATCAACCATCACAAATCTGATGTGCTTCACACAAACTATCACAAATGCTATTGATAATCAGTCTCAAGTAGATACCATATATACAGATTTTTCAAAGGCTTTTGACAAATTGGACCATAAAATACTAATATCTAAATTAAATAATCTTGGCTTTGATACAAACCTATTAAATTTTTTTCAATCATATCTTAGTAAGCGGTCACAATATGTTGAGTACCGTGGTCATAAATCGAAAATGTTCACTTCAACCAGCGGGGCACCCCAGGGAAGCAATTTAGCCCCTCTTCTCTTTTCATTATTTGTGAATGACATAGGTAAGAGTATAACGAGCAGCGTTCTTTTGTTTGCTGATGACTTAAAATTATTTAAAGTAATAGAATCTCAAAGGGACTGTAAATTGCTCCAAAATGATATCAACTGTTTAGCTTTTTGGTGTGAAACAAATAAACCCCTAAATATACAGAAATGTCATCACACTACCTATTCTTTGAAAATCAAACCAGTGGAATACACCTATTCAATAAATCAAATCACTTTGGATCGGTGTGATGTAACGAAAGATCTCGGCATTCATTTTGATTCCAAATTGAGCTTCTCATCGCATATAATCAAAACCACATCGGCAGCGAAAAGAATGCTTGGCTTGATTCTCAGAAATTGCAAAGACTTCAAAAATGAAGATAGCCTCATTACTCTCTTTACCTCACTTGTGAGAACACGCTTAGAATATGGTTCGCTGATTTGGTCTCCTATTTACATGAATCACATTCATCTGCTCGAATCAATTCAACGAAAATTCTTGAAGTATACTGTTTATAGAATTGATGGAATTTATCCCGAACAAGGTATTGATAATAACTTATTACTGCACAGATTTTCGTTGGTATCTCTAGAGGACCGTAGAGCTTACCACTCTTGCATTTTTATATACAAACTCACCAACTACCTGACTGATTGTCCAGAGTTGTTATCTCAACTGAACTTCAACATACCCCGTTTGAACAGCAGAAGCTCACCCTGTTTTTATTTACCTACTTCAAGAACGAATATACTATTGCAATCTCCAATTGATGATGATGTTTTTGAAACAAATGTGAAAATATATTCCTATTGATTCATTTATACAAGTTATTATGTTTTTTTTTCCATTGATTGCATTTCGTTATAAATATAATTTTTTTCTTGTTATCATTTAACACTTACTACAATTTACTGAATAGTATTTATTCAAACACTTTACTTAATTTCAGTTATTGTTCACAGTTACATGTATACTTTGTGAAACCTGTCCTGTAAGTGGGTCTTGTACCTGTTTGGGCAATAAATGTGTGTTTTTTTATATATATATGCTCCGATAAGTAACTGCAATATTAAAAAGATTCAAAATTGACTGACCATTTTGTCAATTACGTATCACATTATATGAATTTGGAGATTTAATGAAAAAATTTATTGATAAATTGCATATACTTCCCCTTTACGATGTTTCGGAAGCTAGTCTGCCTCCTTTTTCAAGTCTATTTTGGAAAATTTTCAGTGGAATTTCAATTTCTGGTACTTAGTGTCAAAATGTGACACTGACATGACTTATTCATCCATAGCTATATCAAGAGTTGATTTTGACAACCTACTTATTGAATCTTCTTGGTTCAACTTCCCTTCTCAGAAGAGGCATGCAACATTGATCCATACTCAATGAAGAAGTAGCAATCTCTTCATATCCGTTTAAGAAAATGCAAGTAGCCTCAAATGTATTGTGAATAATAAAAAACACTTGATACGCAAAAAGAATAGGTATTCCAGTTTATTTCTCCATTTAACTCGGAAGCAATTATCTGGCTTTCATTCAATTTTAAGGTACAAATCGAAACTTTTTTAATGAAATATTGTTTTCATAGTGTCAGTGAGTATCTTGTTTTAAATCATGTTACGAAATCTCCTAGCGCCGGCCCTGTCGCTCATAAACGCAGAATAATATGAGTGGTCGAAGAGCGAACGTCATTTTTCCAGGAACTCTCGATTCACGTAGAGAATTCGATACACATCATCGAGGGATGATACAGTAGATACAGTTTTGTTATTGCTAAGTGCAGAAGTCGAAGTGCAGAATTTCGATTACAGCGAGTTTTAGTACCGAGCGTTGGAAAGTTAGCGGAGCAATTCAAGTGGTGATTGTATTGTATTATTTGGTATGGCTATGGGTTCACCACTTCCTCCAATTCTTATTAATATTTATATGAAGTATTTTGAGGATTCTTTCATAGAAAGTTATCTAAATGTTGCAAAGGTGTGGTGGAGATATGTTGATGATGATGATATATAGAGTCATGGTCAAAATGAACATACCAACCTACCCAAAATACACAACCTGTATCATGCCCTCGTTTGCGGAAAATATTTTATCTGTTGCCAGAAAAGGTGAAATTTGCTTATTTTCACCAATTTTTCAAGAAGAAAAATTACATGTAATATCTTTAATGATATAACTGTTTTTTCATTAATCTGATTCAATAATATAAATTTCTATTTTAGAGTATCGAGAACCTCCTGAGTGGGATGAAGATTATGTTTCTGCAATAGCTGCTAATTGCAATGCACAGAAGTATAATGCCAAACGAGCTGGCGAAGCAAGTGTTGAGCTGTACTTGAGCAAATTTATTGAAAATCACAAGCCTTATGAGCAAGACTGTGTTGTGGTTGATGTCAAAGAAAGAGCATTTGACGTTATTGTTCTGAAGACAGGAAGTATAGTTAGAATATATCAGAACGTGAGTTATATTTTGAAGAAAGAAAGATTTGTGAAATATTCATTTGTTATTTTTCCAGAGTTGTGAACAAGGTACTCTATGGAAAATCGAGAATGTGAATACAAATGAACCTGTTCCTCAAAATGATGGAATTAGGCCCATTGCGCCTGGGAAAAAGCAGCTCAGATTGGCAATCATTTTTCCACAAACGAAGTATTTCCCTAAGTCAAAAATGATTGTAGAAATTTTTTCCCTGGTCAAAGTCAACCTTCAGAAAAAGGAAAAATCTTACAAATTGGAAGGAACTCTATTGAGGCCTGTACCTGCACAAATTTATAGTAGGTCGATTTCAATTATATATAGCTAACATAGTGAGACCTTTGTGTTCCAAATTTAGGAAATTTCATCAATACGAGTACTTTCATACCATCTTACTTCTATTTCCAGCTCCCTGTAATTTATTTTCTCTTTCAGCTAAGAATGACACGAACCTTTGAAAGATGGATGTGGGATATTCGAACTTTTTTGAAAATTTTAACTCATGATCTCAAGTATCATGAAATAACTTGTGTGAATATTCTTTTAGATGCAAAAGTTGGGCATCAAAGTCAGTATAGTTGGGTGAGCGACAAGAAAAAATTATTAAAAGAATATTCAAAGATTTCTACCATGTGAAAAATCTTTTCATTCATTGTGAATTTTTGTGATTTTATACAGAATATTATATACCTTTATAATTTGACATAAACTATTCTGGTTAATAAAAAATTTAAAACATCTATTTATTTTAATAAATCCAAAGATTTTGTTACTTAGTTTTATCGAATACTGTTTTACTGAACCAACCCCAACAACATTGCATTTTGTCCTGAACAATGGATAAAATGAAAATTTCATCCCTGTGAGTTTTAGCCAATGGAACGCTCGCATTTAGGCATTGCAAGGCAATGATCCAATTCCACTGGAAATGTATGTACCTAGGAGCACTCATCTGTCAACTTTGCTATTGAAAATTTAAACTCGTAATTCCAGAGAAATATAAACCAAACTGCATTAAACATTTGTTCTGTAATAGAAATTCTGCCGTAGCGATGAATCGCTTCCGTGTATAATTAATTTCTGCAAATAACAGGCAAGTAAAATTTTCCACCCCAAAAGTAAGCGGCCTAGGGTGTTCTGTGACAACGTATTCCAAAAGAATGTAACTTTCAAGTTGGAAGATGTGAGACAACTGGTGGAGCACGAGGAATGGCAAAAGCGTTGCCGATATGTAGTAGATATAGAGCGGAAATATTGGAAAAATGAAACATTCACAGACGTTCCAAAAGGTGTATCGTGATTATAAATTTGAATGACTATAGCGGCAAGAGCAGCAGTAAAGATTTTATTCAGATAGTGACTGAATAAAGTTTATTTTGGATGTGTATCACTATATACCATTTTAATGAACTGTACTACTACCTGTAATATTGAATAAGATATGAAAAGGAATTACAAAAAAGTCATGTTCCATCTGCTATCAAAACTAATTATAGCTGGCCGGCAAGGGGCTATCGTAATCCAACAATAATTTTCTATACCTGCGCGATCGCTCGCCATCAGCCATGGCGTGTTCGTATCAAAGGCGTGAACATACACTCACTATTGCATTTCCCACTTTTAAATAATCATATTTTCAAAATCTGCCATTCGTTTTATAGTTTGATGTCAAATTATTTCCGTTCATACTAACACCGGTCTAAATGATAATTTGAAAGCTTTTCACCCACAATATTTCAAGAAAATTATAATCAATGTAATAAAGAGGTCCAACGATAAACCATCTAAAGTCCAAACGCGACCTGCTGTACAGTTCTGGAAATATGGATTATAAGGGTGGATTTAGTGGAAGAATAAGCAAAACATTAGTGTATTGACGTCATTGTTTCGTTTTGTACGATTTATATTGGTTTTCGCAATATATAAATTGTTTTTTTTTTCAATAGAACTGATGTATATTGCGAAAATCAATGAAAATCGTACAAAAAGAAACACAAGTTTCAACATAATTGGTACAGCCCAAGAAAAAAACGATGTCCACTGAGTCTCTGAGAAGAAGCAGTTAGGTAATCAAGAAAAAGAAGAAATTCGAACAATGGTCTCGGGAGTAACTAAGAGAATATCAAGTAGTTCTAGAAGACGAATGATTCAAGCTGAGATAGAAGCACAGAAAAAACTAGCAGATATTGCTAAAAAGGAAATCGAAAGAATATTGATACAAAAGAAGTTCGAACTTCGCAGAGTAAGATGTTGTCCGCGAAAGTGTGCTGAGTTTGAAACTGGGAAAGTGCAGCAATAGGGATGCATATTAGACGAGCAAACACGGCAACCGAATTTTTTGTTGAGTCTGAGAAAGGAAAACTCTTTAAACAACAGAACTGGGTAGATGGTGTTCAGTATAATCATTCATTTAACTATGATATCAGGTCAATTCAAGATGATTATTCAGAATGTGATAGAAAAGATTTGAACGATTTCATGGCTCGACAGTCGGTGAGCAAAGATATGCCTTTTTGTGGAGACCCTAAGGAGTGGTTGCATTTTTTTGCGCATTTTAGAGGAATTCCGATCGAGATTTTGTGCATAAACGGTTGACGTAAAAATGGCCGATTTTTTGACTTCGGTGTATCTTTTCGGTATGAATTAAAGAAAGCAATATATCGCTTGAGTGATACCAAAATGAATCGAGACCGGCTCTTAATCAAATCTCGATATTCACCCAAGGAAACTGAAAATAAATTAGATGTGTTTCAAAGTTCTAGGAATAATAATATATTTGATTCGATGAAATGTTCTTTATTGTGTTTGGTGTGGAAATTGAATTGAGGGTGTCATGTCGACATTAAATTGTCAAGAGCGAATTTTTGTTCCAAATTCTTCGTGAAATTGAATTAAAAATCATATTTTTAGGAAATTTAATGTTCAACAGTTTGTGGATGGGTATTGTGTCTAGTATGAAGTATCAACAAAGACTATTTGGGCTAGCAATATTAACTATAGAGCAGGAGATTGATTCTGATATAAAGTCCTAAAAGAATTTGTCTTTTAAAAGTTCTAGCTTTAAGTGACGGATTCAAGATGATTTTTTTTTATTAATTATCATTTCCAATAAAAATTAATGTGAAAAAAAAGGTTTTACTAAGGCGCCTGAAGTTCATGAAGATTATGTTGTTATGTTGAGTAAATAGGAGAGCTTGGTAGATGTGTCACCGTTCAACATGAAAGCTTGCCTTGGAGTTTATGGAGAAAGAATTAGTTATTGTTGTTTGTGTCTCGTTGTAGAGAGGGACATAGTCATTGAGGAGAGCTTGGAAGAAGTGTTACGGGTTGACATGAAAGCTTGCCTTGAAGTTTATGGAGATTATATTGTTATGTTGAGTAAATAAGTTGAGGCGTATATGATATAACGAGTATATTTTAATAGTATTTTGTTGCAACTCGAAGTGATGAAAGGAAGTAATTGATCAATTGAACGACAAAAAAAAGTGTGGAAAAAAGAGTTGAAAGCTGCATGAGAATTGCAGTTCGGTAATTGAAACGTTCAGATTCGTCAAATGAAAAAAAATTTTTTGTTATGTAAATGTGTTGTTACTTTATGTTACTTTATCATTGGGTCATTGAACATATTAGAAATGGAAAATTTCGTTTTTGAAGAGAACTATCGATTTCTAACTTCGTTATTACGGAAATGATTATCAAGCTTATATTTTTTCTGATGATTGTTGATTATTTTTTGATTCAAAATAACTCATGCCTGAAACAGAAAATAAATAATCACCACTCGTTTTTTCGTGCGTATATCAAGGATTTTTGCTGACTTGTCAACAAAGCATAAACAATTAGTTCAACGATCCGAATCGAAAAATATTTTACATTGGTTCGTAAAAAGTATTTACCCAACGACTTCATCGAAATATTTTCAAGGTCTAGGTTATGACACATTCGAGTCGTTGTTTTGGAAATATGTAGGTTATTGATATTACTGGTATGATCGCCGATTAATTTGTTTCTGAAGTCGTGATTGAAAATGAATGAATAGATAGTTATTTACCCAATGAGTGAATTTCGTCAACTTTTACTGCCATTATTTTTCTTTTCATGTAAAACGTCTCCTCGTATCCAAAGAGAGGCTACCACCCGAGAACGGAGGAGAGGCCAGCCTGTAGTTCAAATCTATGGACCACCTGATATGATCTCACAGAATCCGTGATGCTGTATGTAAAGGGACAGAGTCGGGACGGATGATCAGCAGGCTCAATCCAACTTCACTATTTGTGAACTTCAGTCGACGATTAGTTGAACAAAGTCTACTGTCAATGTCCAGTCCAGCGTTATAGGTCATTTGCAATCCAAGAGGCTGAGGAGAAACGCCAGATCAATGCAATCCATTGAAAAATCCAGGGAGAAGCTCAACCAAGCAACCCAACCCATAAGCTTTGAATATTCTGACCAATGAAGATGCCCATGTGAGCGTCCCGAGTTTGAAGCTGAAAGAGATCTGCCGTGATTCCGGTAATATAACACAAGCCACCTATTGAGGAAACGGGCTGCAGAAGACAAAAGCAGAAGGCAAGGGAGCGCTGCATAAAGATTAGCCAATTTCGTCAGATGTCCAGTATCTTATTCCCATAAGAGTCTTCTCCAAATAGTATACAGGAAGCCAGAACAGTTATGGAGATTTGAAGTTGTCCACTCCATTTAGTAATCAGGATGAAGTCGAAAAGGTCCATAGAAGAATGCAGTCGCCATCAGACAAGGTGAATTATTTCCACAACCAGGGTGGCCAGAAAAGAGGATGAGGAAATGTAAAATGAGCAGTATTTTGCTTAGATAGAAAATAGGGCATCTTGGGAGAGATTTCAGGAGTGTGTCTAGATTTCTAGCCATTTGCTGTTTGTTGGTATTTGTAAAACTATCTTTTCTTCATAGTTCGAATGATAGATTCCATCTTTAATGATGGGGGCCATCATTCAGAACCGGGGGGCATATGTCGTATAGAAGGCCTTAATAAAAAACCTTTTCGGAATCAGGTCGCGACATTGACTTGCATATACGCATTCGTTGACAATGGTTTGAGGCACGTCTAAATGTTTTGGCTAATATCACACTCAGTAAATCGAATGTGTTATAAAAGAAGTGTCGTGGCTCTGATTCAAAAAGATTGATAAATAAACCTTTGGTCGGGGAATTGGTAACAAGTCCCTGATTGTCAGATGTAGTCAGTAATACGATTCTGCCCGATAGGGCAAGTAAATTCAGTGATGTTGAGTGTTTATTTTGTAAGTATAGGTTTTATTGAATTATTATCGATTTTTTGAGTGAATGTGGAATTTAATAAAGTGTGTATTTGTGTTTTCACCAACTGATTTCATCCTGGTTATCACAATGACCATCTGAGCTAATTCAACCCCAAGGAAGGACCAAAATTCCTACCTTACTTCCCGACAATATATAATAGATCGAGCGGGATTCGAACCCACGACCTTCCGTTCTCTAGGCTGATGCTCTACCATTGAGCTATCGAAGACCCTGAGTTCTCCATCGCAAATTTCGGAAGTCATTCATCTCAAATTCTATTGTTAGTTGTTATTATTATTCAATCGAGAACCTTCGGCGGTTTTCGACTGCCGGAGGTGTTAGATGGGAAGGATACACATTCATTATCATATGGTCTTAGCTTAGTACCAAATTGTACCTTTCAACCGAAGCGTCGTCGATGTTTATCGACTTCAGCAGGTATCAGGTGTAGATACTAACCAGATGATTTCAAGCCGGAAAATAGAAACGATGGATGTATTAGTGTCTGTATGATTAACAATTGAATGAAATTATAACGGCATTCAGACAAATCATAAGAATTTGAGAAAAATAAACTTCTTCGAGCGGGATTCGAACCCACGACCTTCCGTTCTCTAGGCGGATGCTCTACCATTGAGCTATCGAAGACCCTATATATATATATATATATATATATATATATATATATATACATATATATATATATATATATATATATAACTGGATCCCAATTATACATGCGAAGTTGAAAAATGTTTGTAATAGTTTGGAGAACGGTTCCATAAACCAGAATTTATTCTAGAAGACTTGGAACCGACTTAAAATAGGATGGGAAATAAATTTAATATAGAATTTGCTAAGAGACATTGTCAAGTTCGAAATGTCAGTATTACTTGATTAATCCATATACCTTTTGTCTGGGATTATTGCTAAACTAATGCATTCTTTGAAATTGGCTGAAGAAGTCGCAAATAATGCCAACAAATACTAATTTGGAGAAATCAAACCTTTGTTTTCCCATTGGTTTTCCAAAATAGTGGGAGCGGTTAGTATTATATATAAGTAATATTACTATATAAGTAAAGTTATTTCCATATTTAAAAGGGGCGATCCAAAATATTCGAGATAACTATATAGACCCATATCTATCATAACCATTATTGGTAAAATTCTTGAGATTCTAATTAAAGACCGCTTGATTTCTTTTTTGAATGCTCTCTTAGTACTTAAAATCAATTCGGATTCAGGTCCAACCAATCAACAACCCAAGCTGTGATGGTTGTAGTTGAGAATATAGAAAACGGCCTAGTGTCTCCTCTAACTTTATGTGATCTGAGTAAGGCTTTTGACAGTATAAACCACGAGCTTCTACTGGGTAAATTACAATATTATGGTATATGCGGCACAGCTTTAGAGCAAATGAAAACCTACTTATGTGGGAGAAAGCAGGTTGTTTATACATCTGGAAATCCTAGCACATGTAGATCCATTTCACACGGTTGTGTACCACAAGGGTCTATACTGGGACCAACTTTTTTTTTTTTTTTGGTATGTATTAATGATATTTTCAATTCCCTTCTTTCAAGCTTATCCATTTGCTATGCAGATGAGTACCTCACAACCCTAATAGCACACTTTGTTCCCGGAACGTCCAATTTATGCTCCATATGAGTTGCGATATAATAATAATAATAATAATAATAGCGAACTTTATTAACCAAGTATATCATTGAGACAAAGTATATCTATATTAGGTATAAAATGACATATTGATTAAAAGGAGCCCGATCAGTTAAAACTGGTCTTCCTCGGGAACCTGGAGCATATATAGCACTTTGAAGTTATCGGAAATTGCAAATAATCTACCTTTATAAATTAACCTAACTTAAAATTAAATAATGCAATAAAAAAAAAATATATATTTTATGACATTTTGAAATTGTTTAGATATCATATGTTGCTACATTGCCCTTTATGGAATATACCCGGAACGTTCCACTGAAAATGTTCCCGGAACACACACACAGAATCATCCCAGGAACATATTATTTTGACACAACAGATTGCATAATGAAGTTTCGTTTATAAACCGAAATCATCATCATAAATATATATAAACATGTATATATATATATTTATATGTGCATACAAAATATACATCATATACTTGAAGATGGTATAGATGCATGAGACTTTTCAATGAATAAATTTAATTTCGGTAGGTATTGGCTTCTTGAAAAACATTATAACAGGTGACACAATCTAGTTTTGGGAAAATATGCCACTGGGTTATTCCAGGAATGTCCGTAGAACGCTAATATAAGTGTTCCCATGCCCATGGGATGTTCCCGGAACGTCTTCGGAAGGGTCCTACGCACTGCCACGGGGATGCCCCTGAATAGTCTATGAACATCCACGGACGTTCCGAAAATATCCCAGTAAGACATTTCTGGAATGTACAATTTGACCACAACGTCTTTTCCGGGAATGTCCCCGGGATATTCCGCGGCTTTTTGCGACATTCCCGGAACATATTTGTTGTCGCACGTGGACATCCTTGGAACAATTTAGGAATATACTTGTGCTATTAGGGAAATGCTGACTTTCATAGTTATATCCAACTCGAAGTGGTGCCCAAACAACTGAGGCCTCAATTTTGTAGACTGAATCTATCAGCACGAAATTTACTCAATTTACACCTATACAATAAAATACCAGCGGATATTACTACTTTGAGATATAACTGTTTCAAGGATAGAGTTAAGCGCTCAGTATTGAGGCACTGTTTCTACTCCATTGAAGGGTATTTGAATGTGAGACATTGATTTTTCTGTTAGTTCTGTCTTCTGATTTCTGAAAATAACTATTTTAAGATGATATAATTGGGCATCAGCTGCAACTATTATTTACTTTTCTGTTTGAATTGTCACTATTGTACATTTTATAATTAATGTGATGAAAAATAAATCTATCAATATCTTTGCCAGTTTCCGACTATGAGAGACGAAAAAAGCACCTTTGTGCAACCAGTTTCAATAATAGTAGAAAATATTGTTAAGGAATATCCTAGCGCCGGACCTGTTGGTCGTAAAATGTTAGATTAAACTGAGGGGTCGACGAATGGTCTGTTTGCCTGCGAAACAACAGAACGAGTCCCGAATAGCGTAGAAATTCTCGATTCTTGTATCGATGCCCGAATGAATAAGTCTGGAAGATTCTCCATAGGCGTACGCCTATGTATATATACGGAAGCGATTCAAACCCCTACTACACCAGTAGAGGAACAGACCGTTCAAAATGATTTGTGAATGAATGAATTATTAGTAGGATTATCCTAATATACAAACATAATATACCTATACATACTATTCCATGTTATTCCGATAACATAGCAAGGTTCGTTGTAGCAAATTATAATAAATACATGTAGGTACACAGAAAAAACACACATACAGAGTGCGACTTACTATATCTATTGATACCTTTCATATAATCAGTCAAATCTTTTTTGAACTGAAACAGGTTTTTATTATCCTTCACATTTTGGGGAAGTTTATTATATTCAATATGAGGCCTTTATACAATAAGATTTTCATAGAGTTTGAAAGACTACATCGTGGCAGGTGGAAATTGTCAATTTGTCTAGTATTGTAACTGTGAGTGGAATTTCTATAGATGATGAACTCTTCGAAATAAGAAGGTAACATATGATTGGTAATCTTAAAAATGAATATCATTGCTGATCTATAATACCTTTCACAAATAGACAACCACTGTGATGCACTGAGCATAAAGCTTATACTTGTTTAACGATTGCATCCCAAAACCACCCTCATACCTCTGTTCTGCAATTTTTGCAGCGACATTATTTTATTTTTGTCAAAACTGTATAACAGCGTACTGCAATAATCAAAATGGGGTTGTATCATTGTATTATATACGATTATTTTCGCATTTGTGGAAAGGTGCTTCGAAATCCTAGTGAAGAAATATAGCTTTTTTGATATCTTTTTATTCATATAATTGAAGTGTGCACCAAAAGACATACTACTGTCCAACATAAAACCCAAATACTTGAACTCTTTCACAAATTCAATTTTTTGACCATCAATATACAAAGAAAGAGTATTAATATTTATTTGTTTATATTTGTATGAGGTTGTGAGAATCATAGCTTTCGTTTTTGAAATATTTAATTTCATTTTATTAGCCGAAAAATAATTTTCAATTTGATTCAGAGATGAGTTCATCTTATCTATAGCTACTTTCAGGTCTTTATGTGCTGTAGATAGTAACGTGTCATCAGCAAATAAGTTGATATAAAGTCACTAGTATGGTATGTGTTTATGTCATTTATGTAAATCAAGAATAACAAGGGCCCTAGAACACTTCCCTGAGGCACTCCGAAATTTGTGGTGACTGGATTGGATAATTCATTTTCAATCTTTGTGACTTGTTGTCGATCATTTAAATAATCTTCGAACCAATTTAGCACAACCCCTTTAATCCCAATTGACTGCATTTTTTTTTAAAGGAGATTCCTGTCAATTGTGTCTGCAAGTCCGGCCGAGTATCACTGAGGAGACCTATGGCGGGTCAAAACAGCTGTCTGGCATTGGATTTGTGAATGCCATCATTTTGTACGAGGAAATTCTGATTTCTGTGGAGGGTTCCAGCTTTCTCTGCAAGGAGACCTAAGAGAATTCTCGTTCGCAGCGGGTCATACGGCTTTGCCATATGATTTGCTCGCTGTAAGAGGTCTCCTCTACTGGTTTAGTAGAATTTTGAGTCTTTGGTCGTCATCCAGTAGATGGCGTTTCAGATACCATCTGCACTAGATATAGTTCAGAAAATGCAGCTAAAAATATGGTAAAACCTCGCAATTTTTTCGTCCAGCACCGATTCGTACAAAAATTTGGGATTAGGCTTAATACACCCTCTAGTTCATTTTCTATATTGTGCCGTTGTACGCTTTTTGTTTTTCAGGGGTGAAAACTACCCCTAATTGTCAAAAATTATAAAATAACATTGAAAACCTAAATATGAGTAAAAATAGTTAAATAATGATTGTTTCATGCTTTAGAATACAATTTCATTATCTTTCAGCCTACCCTTGTTATAAACTACCCTTGAAAACATTGAAATTTTTATAATATGTCTTCGAACTTTAGAATACACTGGTGAGAAATCAACGAAATATACACTCACGCACGCGAGCAGATTTTTCTTCTCTGCCATCCAATTGAATGGAAAAAGTTGAACATGTAACGTATAACGGCCGAATATACCTGGTATGTAGATTACTACGCTCCGAAGCAGGTAATTCAATTTTTTCAAAAAAAATTGATCGGTTTTTTAAGCATAGCTCCTTCATTTTGGCTGATAAAAAATTTTTTCAGAAACGATTTTGTAGAGCTTTTCAAGAGCTATAAGACTATGTGAATAAAATTACTTAAATTTTAAATGGGGAGAGTTTAAAGCGCTTGACTAAGGTGATGTTTGATCATAAATGTAGGTGTTAAACGGCTATATCTCGCCGGATATTCACTTTACAAGAAATCTACACACAGGTAAATTTTTGTCTTTAAAAAAACTACAATTTAGTGCTGTATTGTTTTTTTGCGTATCTTTAGTATTTTGAGAGCTATTTATAAGAAAAGGGTTAAAAACACGAAATTGAATAAAATCGTTTTCTCTTTAAACTCCAATTTTTCTGAAATTAGGCATTTTAAATTGGTTTAACTTCGTGGGTGTATTGATAGAACATATATGAAGGGAATCACAGAAGGGTGGCGATGAATTTTAGTTGGGGGGTACTTTGGGGGTTGTTTTCACAGATTTTTTTCGTTGAAAAAAGCGGGTACCGATCTTATTTTGATCAAAAGTCGGTCAATTTTCACGCTAGGAAGACAATTTTTCATTTGTTTGAAAGCTCTAATTGAATACTTCATGAGCTTTCTTCGAAAAATTCAAATTTTTCTCATTATTTCGCTTTAAATCTTCCAATTTATACAATTGACGAAAAAAGCTAAGCATTAATTTGCTGTATCTCAGTTCGTATGTGTTGTAGGAAAATTATAAAGAAAGCATTGTTTTTGTTTTTTCAATAGCTACAATTTGCCTCTCCACACTTTTTTTGATAAAATGCATAGTTGAGTTATTTGCAAAAAAACATTCAAAAAAGGCGTTTTTTTCGTCAAAAAACTGTTACTTTTAACTTCGAATAACTCAAAAAATATTACTTTAACGAAAAAAACGTATGGAGCATTTTTTTCTTAGAATTACTTTTTCCGTCGATTCCTACGGTTAAAATGTAATAAAAAAATTTCCACCCCTGTGATGGGGTGGCAACCACCTCCAAGGCTCTAGCGTACAGCGTCATGATATAGAAAATGATCCTTGAGCTATTCCCCACCTTCTGTGAGAATTTCAGGTAGATCTATGGTGGACGAAAAAATTGCGAGCAAAAATGCTTCCTTTCCTGAACTAATATATGATATGAAACATTATTTCGATGTTAATAGTAGTGTGTCCATAACCTGTAGAAATGAAAATTTTCAAATCTACACATGCACATTTTTAATTTGTGCACATCTATAATGAATATAATCGCAAATTACAGTTTATGCAAAACAACTTACTGTACCTCCTCAACGAAGACAATATGCTATAACTTATACTTTGATAGCTGGAGACAGGTAAAAAATATAATTGTTTTTCAAATGTCTTTATAAAATTGTCTTTTACCATATATACAGACAAAAGATTAACAAAAAAGGATGGAAAAAATATTCATCACTTTTTTTATCTAAAAATAAATAATTACAAGTAATTTATCATTCAAATTCAAAATACAATTATGTACATATATGATTAAGTTATAAAATAAAAAGGTTGTTAAAAACTTTCACAATATTAAGAAAATATATCCCTCTTTGAAAATCGATAATAGTTATTGGACAAATCCAAACTTTTGTAGGTAAACATTCATTTTTTGCTTTCTACTGTAGAAAAAAATCAGTTTCTTCCATTACATTACAGGCTAATTTAATAGTACTACCATTACAATCAACGCCTAGATTCTTGAGATAATTTCTAAAACGATTCCCACGTTTGGTATTGTTTGACGCTCGAATATTTTCTGTTCGGCATATGTTGCGTAGTACAGGCATATAATCTAGAGCAACTGGTTTTCTTTCCGAGCGGTTTGAAATGGATAATGCCTCCAAAAAAGTATCCTCACAGTCATGATTCTTAGCTCTCCACCTGAAAAATCAAAGTAATAATTGAGTGAAAAAGTTACTCGTATGTCCCTGCACCCCGTCCAATAAACAACATTCATATAGGCGTCCACGACTGTGGTGAATTGGCTCAATTTTATGAGTAGTGTAGTTACATTTGGCCACCGGTTTCATATGAATAATATGAAAATTACGCCCATTAAATATATTTTGAAAGTCGCACCTTGGAGAGGATGCATTTCTGATCCCATGTTTATAGATAACAATCGTATTTATATTGCAGATAATTTTGTAACACCCTGTATTGAAATAAAAATAAAATATACAATGAAAATAAGAAAATAAGTATTTGAAAATTACGGCTTTCTATCTACTTTTTTTTCAACCCGAAAAAAAAAGTATATTTGTTACATAGGGCACCTCTATTGCTAGGTGTTATGATATATTATAAATAAAATAATAGAAATATTCCCAAATATCACAGTAAGAAGCCTTTCATGAAGGGACTGTCAGCTCGAATAAGAATTTCACAAAACTTGAACATCTATAAATTACAGACTAGATTAATATAAAAAATTAGTGTAGAAAAATCACAGTCGTTAATCATAGTTTGATATTTGGTTGTTCATAAAAGATGTAAAGCAACATGTTTTCTCATTTTTGTTTTGAATTCTTGCAGGTTTGAATTCATGACGTCACTGTCTAAAGATCTAATGTTGAATACATTGTGCAGATCAGATGTATTATATCTGAACGGTAAGTTATACAAATTTTTAATGTGTTTATTTTGAAGCGTTTTGAGAGGGTTTATGTGACTGTCATATGTTGAGCCCCATATCATGTTCAAGTATTCAAGATGTGAGTGAATCACTGAAAAACATACAGTTTGGCAAACATAGCTGAAACTGTGAAAATAGACACGCCCATGATGCGTATTCGTCGTACGACGGATTCCAGTGAGAAGGCACTTACCATTTAACGTTTGAGAAGTTAACAACGCGGTACAGTCTGTGAAAAATTTATATATAGTAAACATGGAGTTTCAATCGAATCTCAAAGGAAAAGTTTTAAATAGTGCAGTGATAATTTCATAGTTTCAGCTATGTTTGCCAAACTGTACAGATCTTAATAGATATTTTGGTATCAAATGTCTCAATCTTCCAATGATCCCCACAGGACCTACAATTTTTTTCCTAACATTCTTTATATGTTTACTACAACAGTTTATATTTTCGTCAATGATATAGTAACAAGATACTTAATTTCACTACTATACTGCAAGGAATTGTTTTCGAATATTTTAGTTTGGATATTGGCATTCATCCTACATTTATTAATCCACATGAAGGATGATTTATTGATATTAAGTGTCAAATTATGGGATGACAGCCACTAGGCCAAACATCTGAGGTCCTTCTTGATAATCAGAGCGATTGCACCAGATGAGTCACCAAAATATTGATGTGTCATCTGCATACAATCGGACTTCTGTAATGTCTAACCACCATCCCCCCCCGGGGTTGAACGCCCAGGATGACGTGATTCCATATTCAGTTGCCTGCATACGAAACCTCGTATATATACAGGGTGTTTGGTATCTGGGTGCAAACCTTTAACATATTCATACAAACATTTTCATTTTCTAGCGCGTTTTTTATTTTTAAGGGAACTTTTACGATTTTCAGTACAAAAACCCAAAATTGGTCAATTAAATGCTAATAACTTCTGATCTTGACAGAAATGTCCGTTTTTTTTTCCATTTATTTTAGTAGTCTTAGGTGTCCCCAATCGTACTAAAGTAGTTTGAAGCACCATTGTATCCAAAAAAGTTATGTACGGAGCATTTAAACTTTACGAAAAAAAAAATAAAATAAAAAATCTGACCTCTGATGCCAATTAAAAAAATAAATAAAATACATACAGGGGTTCAGACACTTTTAAAAACATGCGTAGTTATTGCTCTTTCGTTTGAGGTATCATTTATCTAGCTGAGTCCTAAACTTTTTTAATTAGGGTGCCTGAACCAGTTAAGGGTTGTAAATATGGATATTTGAAAAATTTAAAAAAAAAGTAATTTAAATAAATTTCAGCTCAAAAACCTTTAAACTGAAATCGTAAAGCAATATGCGATATTATTTTTAGACTTACATGGAATAAAGAAACTCAGCCCAACTTAAAAGAAGAGAAAACTGAACAAAGGCCGGTGGCGGCGGCATTTCACAACAAAGAATTTGACCTGAAGTTAGTCATTAATTGGAATGCATTCTTTTGTTATGATTTAGACCTTATGCTGGTGCCATAAAGTTGCTTTTGAGTTCATCAATTTTTAGGTACCTGAGTTGAGTAATCATCTTGGACCCATCCCCTGGCCTGCCAGATCGCCCGACCTGACTCCGTTGGATTTTTTGTGTGGGGTCGGGCGAAAGAACTCGTATACAAAACAGAAATCATCACGAGAGAAGAATTACTTCAGCGAATAGAGGCAGCATTTGAAATTATGAAACAGGAAATGCAAATGAAAGTAATCACAACTGAATGACGAAATCGTTGTAGAAAGTGTATACGCAATGGTGGAGGACATTTTGAACACCAACAATGAATTTTCACAGAACAAAACATTTTTTTCTTTAATTCCAAAAAAATCCATATTTACTGGTTCAGGTACCCTAATTAAAAAAGTTTAGGACTTAGCTAGATAAATGATACCTCAAACAAAAGAGCAATAACTACGCATGTTTTTAAAAGTGTCTGAACACCTGTATGTATTTTATTTATTTTTTTAATTGGCATCAAAGGTTAGATTTTTTATTTTCTTTCTATTTTTGTAAAGTTTAAATGCTCTGTACATAACTTTTTTGGATACAATGGTGCTTCAAACTACTTTAGTACGATTGGGGACACATAAGACTACTAAAATAAATGAAAAAAACCGGACATTTCTGTTAAGGTTCATATAAACCCATAAGAAAATTAACGGCAAGTTCAAATATTCCGAAAAAAATCAGAGTTATGTGAGCGTTCAAATATAATGATTCTTGAGATTTTGGAGAAAATCTGTCGAACAGTTTTTGGGGAAAAAAATTAAAAGGTCATTTTTAGGGTATTTTTCAAGTTTTCTCAATAACTATCCGACAGTTTTTATTCAGACTATCAAGGTATTTCAATGTTGGGAAAAGAGACAATTATAATTTTTTTCGGAATTTTTGAACTTACAGTTTGTCTACAATTTCTAAAAAATCAGAAAAACTCATTATAATATCAACTTGAATCGAGAATGATTGCTTCTCAAAATAAAATTTGCAAACATCGAGGAACAATTCATACCAGTTTTCGAATCTGAATTTGCATTATTTCTATTTTTAAGAACGATTTCAAAATACTTCGTCATGAAATCTCCTCGAACGCTCTGTACCATCGAAATTGGCCCGGCAGGTGCTGCCTCTGCTGAATAGGAATGAAAAGACAATGTGAAGTTCGGTGTCAATCCAGAAGGTATCGCATAATCTGTTATTAACTGTACAACGTTGCCAATAGTTCTAAACAGAGATAACCGATGTATGTTATTTCTATTCCTGGAAAGAAAAGATAGGTTGTTATACAGTGTGGCCAGGATGAGAAAAAACATAATGAGGATCTCGGCAACGGCAAGAGATACGGATTCCGTTATATGAGAGAAAGTTGTGCATTCGAGGAAATTATTTATATTTTTCAGTTAGGTATATCAAGAAAGTGAAAATTCCAAAATTCCTTTCCATCTTTTGGTAATAATAATTATTAGTAATTAAAAAAACAGAAATTGCTTTTCCATAACAGTTTTTGATTATGTTCAACATGTTCCTTTAGAACTTGACAGATTTTATATTTATTTTATATTATGTAATTTCCGAAAATTTACATATTTTCACAACCTTATTGAATTGAAATTCATAATTAGATTATACTAAATGGAAAAAATGAAGAATGAATGGATGAAAAAAACTATAATAATAATAATAATACATGAAAATAGGAAATATTTTTTATTTCAGTGAAAATGTAAGCTGATCACAAAATCTATGTATAATAAAACATCATCAGATATGATTATTATACAGGGTGGCTCACGACTAGCGCGATGGAGATTTATAGCGAAACGATAAAACTTTTGTCGTCTTTGTATTTTTATGTTGATGAAGGCTACATTTCGGAATTGTTTTGAGGTATACAGAATGTACCAAAAAATTTAGGCATATCGAAGTTATATAAAAGATCTATAAAAAAAGTTATGGGCACCAAATATATTTTTTCAAATAGAACACCCTATATATTTAGTCACTATTGGATATAGTGTATTTTTCTGATTTCAGATATACACACATGTATTATGTTATCTCCAATAGATTTCGAGATATTTGACGTTGAAATTCAGTTTTTATACGGATTCTTTCAGTTATTTAGGACATAGGTAGATGGTCAAGGTAGCTATGAAAATAATTGAAATATATCGGTTCTCGAATTGATGAATGTAGGTAGATGGTCAAGGTAGCTATGAAAATAATTGAAATATATCGGTTCTCGAATTGATGAATGCTTTAATATGTCAATTATATTCATATTATATTCAAATCTGAATTTCAACATCAAATATCTCGAAATCTGTTGGAGATAACATGATATATGTATACATATTTGATATCAGAAAAATATACTCTATCCAATAGTGACAAAATATATAGGGTGTTCCATTTGAAAAAATAAATTTGGTGCTCACAACTTGATTTTCAACTGTTTTTCTGTTAACAAATATAAAATCTACAAGAAAAATTACATTAGATCATTTTTTGAAAAAACAAATCGAATGATAAATAAACAAGTTAAGGGGGGGGTTCAAAATATATGTGAAGACCCTGTACATATCACATTCAGGTTTTGTGTCTTTTATTCGTATCATAGTCCCTAATCGGCATATTCCTCTCGTGTCTACTATCCACCAACTCCACTGCATAATGATCAACATAAAATTGTTTCAATTCTGCCATCATATTCTTTATGAAGATCGGGTCAAGTCGTATGGTCTCGATATGAAGTCCTTTTGGAGTCCAAACTATGAAATCACAAAATGTTCTCCGAGATATATGGAGTTGTCCTTGTATCTGGTAGAAATAGTTATGTTTCCTATCAAGCGTCATACTTTTTTCATCATCAGATAATTTGCAGTAAAATTGTTTTAAATACTTCGCTGCATCCGTAGGAGTATAATCTCTGGCTGAGTAAGGACATTTTACTTCTATGATCCTATCATCCCCCACCAAACCGTCCGGAGAAGCCCCTAAAAACCCGTATCCTTCATCGGTGCAAACAAATAATCCACAAGGGGTGACAGATTTTCCTACTTTGGAAATATATGCTTCTATAGCTACAGACTCATTCAATTTTCCATCTCATGAATAAGTATCGGCTTCTCGAAATCCTAATTTTTTTTTGAATGCCCGCCAACGGATTTTTCAGTTGTCAGACAATTGATTATTAATTGATAGTGGATAAAAAGTCGAGATAGGAACATGTAAACCATTTTGAACAATGAATAGTTTCGACTAAAAAAATTCATAACGTTGAAAAATCGATATTTTTTACACCTTATCTATGTAATTATATTCGCTAGACCCCATGTGATAGATCATCTGGGAGAATCTGAGAATGCAATAATAGTATATTATATACCTAGGGACTGAAGTGGTATTTTAAATCGCGAGACAAAAAGTTTATAGCCCGAACAACGGGAGGGCGACATAACTTTTACATAAGACTTTTTTTCATATTTATCAGAATAATCGATTATGAACAAATACGCTCTGTCGAGACAGCCGGTATGTCGAGATTAACCATACCAAATCAACTTCTAGGGATAGTATCACAAAAAAGTTGTTTCCCCAAAAATGACATGTGCCGTCACAACGGAGAAGACTTGGAAGTTTTCAATAGTATAAGTAGTTTATAATTACCTTTTAAGATTCCATCCCCTTCGCGACTTTTTCACAATTAAACGGGGCATTGTCTCTCTCTATTCTCTATATAAATATAAAAATCACAAACTCACACAGTACTTCGCAGTACTTCGACAGATGTTGAGATATGGCAACACCACATATATCCGGCAGTGGAACATTGGAAAGTCAGTAGATATTGCAATAGAAAACTGTAATTCTTGGAAATATTGCAGCAGAAAACTTCAATTTTTCTGTCGCGAAGTGTCGAATTGATGTAGCTTTGGTTGCATAGATTGCAGAAGACAAAGCCCGCTAGCGCCATCTTACAGATCAGAAACGAGAAATTTGTCACTTTATATGAACCTTAAGATTAGAAGTTATTAGCATTTAATTGACCAATTTTGGGTTTTTGTACTAAAAATCGTAAAAGTTCCCTTAAAAATAAAAAACGCGCTAGAAAATACAAATGTTTGTATGAATATGTTCTACATGGGCTAGTGTATCACCCCCTTAAAGGTTTGCACCCAGCTACCAAACACCCATATATATAAAATAACTTCGAAAAAGTGTAAATATGATGAATATATACTGTGATAGACGAGGGAGTTGTTGCCATGGTTCCGCGTCCGATTCTCGATCCGTGGGTCGTGAGTTCGATTCCCCAACAGGGCAGAGATTTTTCTTTGAGAATTTTTCTCTGTCATGTTGGAGAATGGCTCTGCCACGTTTCATAGTTAACGGGGTCCGCGAATAACCATGCTGCTCCTGAGATGTGGCCTAGGGAGTTAGTAGCAAGCCTACTTGCTGAAGCACTTTGAAAGGAGTCGATGGCATTTGGTATATAATACCATAAATCACGTTTGCTACTACCGTGATATTTCAAATATCAAAAATCCACCCAGAAAGTAATGATACATTTTTCGATAAACAAAAACGTCTTTGAAGTTTGATAATAGAAAAATTATACTACCTTCGTTCTGCTCTACTAGGAACTGCTACATCTAGCTGAGGATTTCCGCCGGTAATTTTACTGAATTTCTTAATACATCCATCAACCAAATCATGAGTTATGTCATGAACAAACTCTGTATCTCCACTGAAAGTTCTGAAGTCTTCTCCCAGTTCCAAACTATCACTGATATGACAACGAATATTTTTCACAACAGGCTCAAGACCATCAAAATAATTCACTTTTTTGAACATTGCATCAGTAAATGTCAGTGCATCATACACTTTGGTAGCTAAACTTAATTTCATTTTATCTAAAGAAGTACATTTCAATTTGTTTGCAACAGGCTTAGTTTTTTCACATTGTGTTTCTTGTTGAAATTTCTGGATTCTCTGGCGGGAGAAGTCAGGAGAATCAATTATATTTGGGATATTCCACCAGAGCATTCCCAAGTTCAAATAATATGGAACTATAAATGGCTCGTGAACATGAAATATCTCGAAACTTCCAATGCAATGTTTATGCACGAATATATTATTACTTTCGATGGTATTCTCTATGGAACTACAATTAGTCTCTTCATCCTCAGCTAATTTTTCTTCACAGCTTGGACGTTTCCGTTCAAGTTTGATGGGTACCTCATTCTTCAATATTTGTCCACCAGATGACACCCAGAATTGGAGTTGCAGTAAGGTTCTTCTCACATCGCCTTTGTTTAATTCCAATAAGCTTCCTACATCAGATTGCTGGACGAATACTCCCTCAATAAGACACACTATTTGGAGCCAAGTTGCAAGGGAGTATGAGGATAGAGATAAAAATGATATATATTCATAATCATTACGGAATTTTTGTACAAATACCGAATCATAGTCTGTAGTTGTCAAAATAACAGGTCTCTTACTGGTATTAATTAGCTGAGTTAAAGCTGAAATAAAACCATCGTCTTGTTCAAATACAATGTCAATATCTTCAATCAAGAGCACACACATTTTTTTGTTTGTTTGCTTCTCTGTGTCTTTTGATTTCGCCTCTGAAATTTTCTCAACGAAAAATTGAGATTGCTTTTTCCGAACCTGATGGGATTGGGTTGCTTCCTGAATTTCCTGAAGAAGTCGTTTCCCTGTGAGAAATAAAAAATGAATGAGATTTTTTGAAACTGAGAGTTGCTGTTCATCACAGGCTATGGTAAAATAATGAAAAACAAAAATTTGACGGTTGTTTTCATAAGATCATTGTTTTCAGATGATTTAGGTTCATTTTTATCACCTGCACTTGAGCACTTGAACTAATAGTTGAACTAACAAATTATGCTGTAGTCAAGCATAATAATATGATTAGTAAAATTGAAGGCTGATCTTTTTTTTGAATACTTTACTACAGTCATCTAACCATGTTCACTAATTTTGACTTCATATACTTTGAGGGGAAGAGATTTTTAATTTCGTTTCGTTTGAAATAGATATTGAATGGCTAACAATTCACAAATTGTTTATAATTTTTTATTACTAGTCAATGTGGCATGATAGTTCCCTTCAGTATAGGAAAGAAAAACGAACCCTGAGTCAGCCTAAACTTATAAATGCTAGTGGCTGATATATTAGGTTATAATCTGAAGATGTGAATAAATACCATCAGCGTTGAGGGTTGATATTGTAACCCAAGCATTCTCTTTTATAGTTTTATCCTTGAATTCTTTGTTCCCTTTGTCATAACAACAAGGAAATAGCCGAACAAGGTCCACATGAGAATATGGCCGTCAATTTCAATTTTAGAATATTTTTGTACATAATCAAAATTTAGTTTGTTTTTACAGGAGTTAGACTTACTTTCGTCAATATCACTGAACAGACTATTCCGCGGTCATCTGCGTATTAGTTGCGCACAATAAGAAAATCTTGTTCAAATGACGTAGAAAGTAAAAGTTGACCATTTCTCTATACAATGTTACTTACCAGTTCTTTTGCTGGACGCGTTGAGTTCAATTATGTTGAAACCCAACTCATTGCAAATAGCATAAACTGCAGAACTTTTTCCACTGCCACAGGGTCCTCCTAAAACAACAGTGTTGCCAGGCAAAGTCGTACTGTCTTTGCTATCACAATCTGATATATCGAAGTCAGACCCACTGCTTCCTCCCTTTTTTCTCTTTGAGTTTATTTCTTCACTATACTTCATCCACGTAACAAGCCATTTTTTCAAATTTTTAACAGCCTCAGTATTACCCACAATATCATCTGAACATTTAGGCTTATATTTCTCAGTCCACATACTGTATTTTGTGAAATCTTGGTCCAATGGGAGAGATGAAGAATTGATTACTTTACAAGTGGAATTCAATTTCTTTTTTTTACCCTTTTTGGGAGAGAGCTTCTTTTCACTTTTGTCTGTCGAATATTTCCCGCTTTTTTCATAAATGTTTTTGAAACATTTGTAGACGGGGTAATTTGGGTTGTCAGACTTGATTTTATTCAACAGAAACTTCAGTTTATCAATTTTTTCCACTTCTGTCTTAATGTTGAGTTTCTGAAGTAGATGCCTTTTTGTAATCCCTTGGCATATTAAGTTGGATTGTTCTATACTCAGAGGTTTGGACTCTTTCATGTTCAGCTTGGGATCTAGTAAGTTCCAAAACCTGCTTTTACATTTCTGTTGTACATGACTAATGGTTGGAAATATAGTGTATTCCTTTTCTTCAATGCTGGTTTGAGAAAAATCAGTTCATTAATGCACTAATATAAAATTAGCATTCGAATTGAAAATGTTAATTAATTGCTTTTTACATAAGTTCAGGCAAAATACTTTCTCTTAATCATTCATCTAACAATTCTGGTTGGTTTAAGTATATGTTCTTGAAATTGAAATATTTGCTGATGATTCAGGAATATTTTTCAAAATCGTATACATTGTATTCACATACGATATTGATCTGATAATCTTATGGCCATACTTTCAAAATCCACTTATGGTAGATTATTGAATTATAAAAATAAATGAAATCTGCAAATATTTGGGTTCGGGAATAGACAAAAATATGGTTTTTCCCGTTAACCAGCTGATGTCCACCTACGAACATCAACCCAGAGAAGTCAAAACTTGTGTGAGCAATGGGTTAATGAGGAATTAGCTTTTAACGTGTGAATCCCCGCACGGCGGTTCCGAGGCAGGAAATCGAACCCTGGTCTCCCGTATGACAGGTGGACGTGCTTACCATTACACTACTGAAAACCTCGTGATAAGCTGAAATATTTTTGGAATACTCACCACAATCAATAGATGAATAAAACATGAAAAAAATTCTACATTTTGTTATATTACGGCTATCGAGATATATTTTCACATATTCTGCTAATATATATGTAAATTAAGCTGAGATCATAAGAATGTATTTGCGATTTTGTTCAATATGTGGGTATACTGCAGTCAAATCTTGAACCTTCAATCTATTAACAGGTTGAGCTTTTTCTAGTAACCCAAATTTCAGCTCCTTAATAAGAATATAATAACTCCTTCAATAATGCACAAGTAGACTACCAAAGATAATGAATCCTCCAATAATACATGAGTAGACTGCCAAAAATAATTTTCAGACACTTCTGTATTGTGAACACAATGCAATTTAAACCATATGCTCCTTGAGGAAAACAAATTTGAGATCTGGTGCAAATGATGTTTACCATAAAGGAAAAATACCGAAAGCTCCTGATTTTGGTGAGGGATTACAGATTCCTCTGAAAAGGCAATTCTCGTTCGCAACTCGTGGTGTTTGCTGTGCCCTCATTAGAGATCTTCCTCACCAATTTATTTGTTTTGGAGTTTCACTATTTGGTCGAACCCAGCAGATGGCGCTTTTCCTCTATAGTAAACACCATTGGTACCATATCAAGAATTTTATTTCTTCATCTATGGGTACTTTGAGATACCTAAACTAACATCAATAAATAAATCTTCTCAAAATACTCAGTTTCAAGTCTACTCACCTTTGCTGCTTTTCTACAACTTTTTTCAGGGAAGAAGGGATACCACTCATTAAAAACTGTCTTCTGGCTTCTTTTGCTAATGGATCTTCCTTTGGTTTGGGTGTAGCTCTTACGAAAACTGGTGCAATTTTAGTATTTTCAATTGGTTTATCTAAATTGTTTGTTTCCTCCTCACTCTCAGAGGAGATTATGGTGGGATAATCTTTTTCAGTTTCTTCTGAAATTACAAATCGATATGTACCTACACTTTATCCAGTTCATCTTGGCATGGAAATGATAACATAGTGTACAGTGCAGGGCGAGCAGACATTTCAAACCCACAGTCAGTTCACTGCTCAACCAGATGTGGAAATATTTTTCGTGAAAAGTTGGATTGGGTGAGCTATACAATATACGTAAAACCATCAAGGAGAATCACTACACGAACGCACACGCTCCTTGTATTCAGAAACTGAATAAAAGCAGTTTTCTAAAATGAAATGTTTGATTTGTTTCTTGAAATAAAATGAATGTGCGACCTCACCCTTGCAGGCAGAAGATTGTATACGTTGAAGTTCAACGAAACAGAAAGCCTGAACCGTGGAGTTCTTATAGGTGATCCGTGTGTATGCATTGCACGATTCTTGATATTTGTAGTTATTATTAGTATGTTATTGACGTTATTGTGTGTGATTTATATATTGTTTCAAAAACCAACTGACTTGCTATAAATCTACACTTGTATACGACATAGTCAAATAAAGATTCTATTCCACAGAAACATAAAGAAAAGTATCTAGTGTGTAGAGCAGCCAATTAGTTCACCGTCTTTTAATTTCACCTGGTTAGTCTTATTTATTCTTATTATTTCAGTCATTTATAAAGTTAGTTGAGATATAGACATGAACAGTTCAGAATGGCTGTGAACTATTTACCAATTGCCAAATAAAGCTTATTGTCACCACACAAATAATGTTAAGAAGTAAGTTTTTTTAATGTTCTTATGTCAGTGAATATTGTTTTTATATAAAACTATGTGATTTCATTGTGAATGCATCTTTTAATCATGTAACTTAGATTTCACCTAGTAATTGTTTTCCAGATAAAGTACTTGAAGCAGGTTTGTGGAATACACTAATGACCAACTTGAATGAAAGAAAATGACAACTCTAGAATTAAAAATTTCACTCATATATTGATTTATTCCTATTCAATAGGTCAAAGAGATATGATATTGTTACAAATTCACCTAACGCCGCCACTACCCGTTAAATAAATAAATAATAAAACTTAGTGGAGGATCAGAGTTTTATAGAGTTTTTAGTAAAGAGCATTGGATGTATTAATTAGTCGAGAAGTCTTAAGTGTTTTGTGAGTGATTTATAAGCCTGTGTAGGAGTTGTATTGTAAAGAGGATTCAATAAAAATAACTTAGTGTTGTTTGGAGTATTATTATAATAAATGAACCAAAGAGAACTCTTTTAATTGTGGCCATATGATCCTGACTATCCACAATAAGTTTATTATATATATTAGATATATATCTAACAGCTTACAGAGCTTAAAGCTGCTGCACAAAAATGACAGTTTTCATGGTTACATGGTCAAATTTTTCTGAAGTGGATTCAAGCGCTGTGAGATGTCAGACACAGTAATTTTTTAATGTGTTTCTCACCATGATCACAAATTTCATCCAGCGATGGATCATCCAAATAATTGACAGTTTTCTTTCTTCTTGAAACACGATTTTCCTCTTTATTCAGAACTTCTAAACCTTCATCAATATTCATTTTTATTTTCATTTTCCAACACTGCGATCTTTGAGGAGTAGGAACATCATCTTGAATTTTATCATCACGATTCTCAGGTTTGATTTGATTAAATTTTTTTTTAGACTTGTCCTCATCTATGATGATTTCATTACATTTTATCTGTGTTGTGCTACTTGTGCTTGAATCGGATACACAAATATTTTTTCGTGATTTTTTGTTTTTAGTTTTTTTTCTAATTTCTGGTTGATTGGTGATACAACCTACCTCTGTGCCCTGTTGGGATTCCTTGAAGTTCAGGCTTGTTGAAATCCTTTGGTCAATATGAACAAATTTCACTGAACCTGCAGATTTATTCTTGCATATTTTCTGTCCATTTTTCTTTCCAGATATACTGGAATCTTCTTTTGTTTGGTACACTTTCTTTCCTGTTTCAACTTTTTTCTTTAGTTTTATGGCATTTTCCACTCTAGAACTAGCTTCAACTTTTGATTTCTTGGGCAATACATCATCTTTTTTCAGATTACATTTTCTGTCCTTGATATTTTCATTATTGGAGTCATTATCTGAATCACAACTATCTGAAGAACACGGAATTTTAGTCATCTTCCTTTTATTTACAATTTCTTTAGTTATTTTTTCAGCTTTCAACAATTTTTGCAATCTTTTAGCTCGTTTTTCTAGTTTGAAAGTAATTACCTCATCAAGTTCTGCTTCAGCCCTTTTTCTTTTAGATGCACCTTTTTTTTCTGCCCAACTATTCAGCAAATTCTTCCTGGCCATAAGTTTATGCCTGTTATTATCTTCTGTCTTCTCCTCATGAACATGAACTTCTTTACCTGGGGAGTTTGTTCCTATGCTTTTATTCCTACTGTCCATCATAAACTGAAAAGCATTTGTTGTTTTAGGCATTTTGACATCATTTGCGGAAACTATCGCTATAGAATCAATTATTTCAATTGCTTTTTCTGCTGTATTTTCAATACGCCCAAAATTTTCATCTTCATTTTTAGAATCAATACATTCCTTATTAGGAGAAAGCAGACATAAACTATTTGTAAAAAGGTCAGTTACAGATTTAACGGCAGGATCAGATGAGTTTCGGAGTCTCTCTGCTTTCCTTTTCTTTCTTTTTTTCGGTTCTTCAGGATTCGAAAAATTTTCACATATTGACTGACCACTAGTAGAAAAATCTTCTGTATTTTTCACAATTACATCTTTCTTTGAGCTTTCAGTAGTGGAGTTCTTCGATTCTAGATTAGTTTTTTTGGTAGGACTTGAAAAATAGTCAGTTATTTCTTTCATATCCACAAGACAAATATTTTTTTCGAGGTTTAATATAGAAATCTTACACAATATCTCAATGAGAACCAATATTTCTATCAAAATATTCAAATTGCAGTGTCATTTAGGTTATGGTTCTAAGTTATGACAAATGTAGAGCGCCAACATTTTTTTATTACAGCGTGTTGCCGTTTTTACTGTATAACCACAGAACACCCTAACTGTGTTAGGGTGTTCTGTGGTATATCTATAACTCCGTCAACGTCAACTTTCACCTTACACCTAAGGTGTTTTCTGGCGCTCATGTATTCGCTCTCACTTACGGACAGCCAGATAGTGAGAGAAAGATGGGGAGACGAATACGTTTTAAATACATGAGCGCCAGAAAACACCTCTGATTTTCAAATTCCAGTTCTGTGTCAAAGTCAGCACAAAGTCCTGTAACCCTTGTGATTTTATGTACTCCATTACTATGTTCAGGATTCTTACCAAAAAAGAGTTGGGCAGTGTGGTGATCATAGAAATCATATTATATATATGTACTCTAGATATCTATGGTGGTGATCTAATATCATACTGTATACTGTATGAGATGGTTACTGTTGCTTGTTGACAGAGTCGATGTCAGATTCAGATAGTATCGAATTGTAATTTACATCGTGGAATAAAGTATCGTTTTTTCTAATAGTAGAAGTGTTTCACGTTTATTAAACACAGATAAAAGAGTTGGCGACGAGGAAGAAAAAGTTCAAATCAAATATACGATATGGATGCAGACCAATTCCAATTGTTGTTAGCGACGTTTCAAAAATCGCAAGAAGTTATGTGGTCTCAAATCGCAGCACGGTTGCAGCCTGAATCAAAATCTCCTTCGAATTTTGCCAGTGTTTTACCCTTCGAAAATTTCGACACACGGAAGGAAAAGTTTGCTTGCTATCTAGAACGATTCGAAAATTATTATACAATGAAAGGTGTCACAGATCCAGAACAAATTGCACAATTATTATGTGTTAGTATTGGTTCAACTCATTATAATAGTTTGGCGGCATTCTTGGGACCTGAAAAGCCCGTGAAAAATCTCAAATTAGATGAACTCACCCAGGCATTGAAAAAAATGTTGATTCCAAAAAAAAAGTGTTGTTGTTGCTCAACATTATTTCCTGAACGTTTTTCAAAAGGATCAAGAGACTATAGCCGAATTCGTTGCTGCTCTTCAACGTGATTTAGCTGAATGCGAATTTTCGGTAATTATCCGTTAAGCGGGCTCCATAGTGAAATTGAAAAATTTTTGTTGAAACTTACGTATTTCGGCCTCCTGAACAAAAAAGTCTAATAAAGTTTTTGGGGCTCGCAACTAGTTTCGGAGATACGGCCCCCCAAAGACAGGAAATCGGGGTTTTCAGGCGATGCGCGTTCTATTGTTTTGCTAACCTCGAATTTCTATGACGATTTACCTTTTAGAGTTTTGTTGTGAAAAATGCTTATAATTCTATTGGAAAGTGATTAAGAAGGTGGTATAGAATGTGCATATTGTGCTGATAGAAAGAAGGATGAATTTCGAGCGGAATTGGCTGAATAAACAAACATAAATGTCAACCCTGAAAACCCCGATTTCCTGTCTTTGGGGGGCCGTATCTCCGAAACTAGTTGCGAGCCCCAAAAACTTTATTAGACTTTTTTGTTCAGAAGGCCGAAATACGTAAGTTCCACCAAAAATTTTTCAATTTCACTATGGAGCCCGCCTAACGGATAATTACCGAATTTTCTATTACTTGCTCATGTAAGAAAGACGTTTCTATAGCTGATGTGTTTCTAAGAGCGCAGTTCATTCGTGGTTTGCGTGACGATTGGCTTCGAGAACAGATTTTACAGTCTGATGTTACAACTTTCGATGAAATTCTTGCCAAAGCTATTGCTCTAGAAGCATCAAAAATAGAAAGTAAGGAATTTTCACACCCACCCGGCTCCAGAAATATCAATTACAACGCTAATGACATCAATAAAATTGAAAGTTCATCAAGTCGGTATTCCAACAGAACCAGAAATAGTTCCACTTCGAAACGAGGTCACAGATCATCTAGTAGATATAGATATCCACATATAGATTATGTAGCACTGGGTATAGAACACTTATGTATCAGATGTGGCCGAGGAAATCATAAAATCCAGGATTGTCGGATAGAAAAATCGAAAATAAAATGTGGATCATGTGGAAAGGAGGGGCATGTGTCGAAAGTATGTATTTCAACTTTGATCAAAATGTCGAAAAATAAAACAAGTAACACGAATTCCCTGAGAACTATGTCAATGAATCCAAATTACCCCTCCTTTGGTCTCAATAAAATATTGTTGTTGTTGATTTATTCGAAATGGTCGATAGTGACAAATATATAATAACCGTTCAACTCAATGGAAAAAGCCAGCAGTTCGAGGTCGATTCTGGTGCAAAATATTCCCTTCTCTCTGAGGATGATTTTATCAAGCTCGACCTGAATATTCCAATCGAAGTATCAAATATTGCTTTCAAGTCCTACTCAGGTAACATCATTCAACCGAAAGGCAAAATTTATGTCAATGTTTCTTATGAAGGAAAATGCATTACTGGAGATTTGCATATCGTGCCATCTGGCCATGAAGCTTTGCTAGGGCGTCAATGGATACGAGGTTTAGGCATAGAACTGCAACAACTCGACTCAGAAAAAAATATGTCACCTGTAGTTCCTCAAATTCAATCAATCAGATCTGATGAAGATATTTTCAAAGAATTTGCTACCATTTTTGAAGAAAAAGTTGGCTGTGTTCAGGGATTTCAAGTCACATTACAACTCCGATCGGGAGCTAAGCCAATTTTCACAAGAGAACGCAGTGTCCCATATGCTCTCATTGAACTTGTCGATAAAGAACTAGATTCACTTATAGAAAATGGAATAATTTCTCCAGTTGTATCAACAGATTGGGGTTCCCCTTTGGTCGTTATTCGAAAACCTAATGGTGGAGTACGCCTTTGTGTCGACTACAAATGCGGTGTCAACAAAAGATTAGTCCAGGTGAACCATCCTATTCGACGCATCGACGATATCCTGAATAGTCTGAGAAATTCGAAGTATTTCTGCAAATTGGACCTCTATAAAGCTCATTTGCACCTGAAGGTTGATGATGAAAGTAGCATGATTCAGACAATCTCAACTCATAGAGGCACATATCGCATGCATCGCCTTAGTTTCGGGATTAAGACAGCTCCATCTGAATTCAATAGAATTTTATCTCAAATCTCAAAAGGGCTTTCCAAAACAGAGTCTTATTTCGATGACATTATTGTCCATGGTTCAACATTGGAAGAATGCATCCAAAATCTTCAGTTATGTCTTCAACGTCTTTCTCAGTACGATTTGCATCTCAATAAAAATAAATGTTCATTTTTCGAACCAAAGATTGAATATTTAGGACATGTGGTGGAATTCAATAAAATAAGTAAGTCCCCATCGAAAGTTTCAGCCATTCAAAACATGCCAAGTCCTTCGAATGTTGATGATATCAAACGTTTTCTTGGTTTAGTTACTTATTACTCCAGATTCATACCAAATTTTTCTACAACGTCCTATCCACTTCGTTGCTTGCTAATGAAAGGGAAACCTTGGGTATGGACTTCCAGTTGCGAAACAGCATTCATTAAACTGAAAAACGAACTATGTAGTGAACGTGTTCTCATACCGTTCAATCCGGATTTGCCACTCATATTGACAACGGATGCCAGTCCAACAGGTGTTGCCGCAGTCTTGAGCCACACCACTGAAGGCACAGAGCGACCAATTGCTTTCGCTTCACGTTCTCTAACTACTGCAGAACAAAATTACAGCCAGCTCGACCGTGAGGCTCTTGCTATCATTTTTGGTCTTATTCACTTCTATAATTACCTCATCGGTAAGCAGTTCGAACTCATCACTGATAATGAGCCGTTGTCCAGAATATTCCACCATAATAAAGCATTGCCTCAAATGACATCAGCTCGTTTGCTACGTTATGCATCTTTTCTATCAGGTTTCAATTACTCTGTGAGATGTAAAAGAGGAAAAGAAAACCAAAACGTTGACTGTTTATCCAGAGCCCCAGTTCAGCAGTCTATAATTTCATCTGACGAACTGATTGGTGAAGAAGTGAACCAGTTATATGCTGAAACAATTTTCCAGATCTCCGGCTACGAAATCACATCCATAACAATCAAGGAAGAAACATCAAAAGATCCAGAGCTCAGTGAAATTGTGAGAGAAATTCAACCAAATTCAATAGATTCCGAATATACATTGATAGACGGAATCGTTTTCCGACAAGATCTAATTTTTGTACCAAGCTGTTTGCGTTCAAAAATTTTGGAAGAGCTTAACCACACTCATCTTGGGATCACAAAGATGAAGCAACTTGCTTGCCGTTATGTATACTGGCCAAATATTGATCGGGATATTGAGAAGTTGGTGAGAGAATGTGAAAACTGTGCTTCAGTTCGAGCTGATCCTCCAAAAGTTCAGGTACATCCCTGGGAATTGCCTGAAGAAAACTGGGAAAGAATTCACATCGATTATGCCGGTCCATTCGAGAATCGATTCTTTCTGGTAGTAATGGATGCAAAGTCCAAGTGGGCAGAAAGCAAAACGATCAAGAACGCGCCTTCAACTTCTTCTACAATATCACTATTGAAAGATATATTCGTGTCGCATGGATACCCTCAAGTCATTGTGTCGGACAATGCTTCGATTTTCCAAAGCGAAGAATTTCATGGATATTGCAGAGCAAATGGAATTTTTCAAAAATTCATTGCACCTGGTCATCCAGCCACTAATGGTCTAGCAGAGCGCAATGTTCAAACTCTCAAAAATAGACTGAAAGCTGCAACAGACGAAAACTTATCAATCGAAAACAATCACAATTTCCTACGAAATCCTGTCGTTCTTTTCAAGTGGGGGAGAGAGTCCAGATTCGATTATTCATTAACAATCGTCGTATCTGGCGGTTCGGAGAAGTTAAGAAAAAGTTAGGTTCACGTCATTATATAGTTGTATTGGATTCCGGAAGATCGTTGAAACGACACATCAATCAACTTCGACCAACTATGCTAAGAAAGCAAGAAAAACATGTTACTTTTGGTCCATGCCAATCCTTTGATGTTCCCCGAGGTCCTCCCACCGCTGAAATCGAGTCACAACTTTTGAATAATCAGGCCCCTGAATCTATACCAGAAGCAGTTTCAGAACGTCCACGTAGGGAGCGCAAATTACCAAGGCGTTTCGAAGGTTTTCATATTGGATAAAGCAGATGAAAATAGTCGATTGTGTTTCATTGACATTCCTTTATGAGATTCCACAAATAAGTGGGGGAGAAACTGTCGTGATCTAATATCATACTGTATGAGATGGTTACTGTTGCTTGTTGACAGACAGTCGATGTCAGATTCAGATAGTATCGAATTGTAATTTACATCGTGGAATAGAGTATCGTTTTTTCTAATAGTAGAAGTGTTTCACGTTTATTAAACACAGATAAAACAGGCAGGATATATCAACTGACCTATGAGCCAAGCAGTAGTGAGCTGGTATATTGACACGATGCCTAATGATTTTTAGTGAATCACTTCAACCAAAAAGTAGTAAAATATCATATCAGTTGAAGGAAAAAACTCGTAGACATGATGTTTTCTGATCAATGGCTAGCATTTCAGATTAAATAGGTATGTTTTCATTGTTCGGCAATTGCATAACCTAAATACTTATCCTTTATTGCAGGAGTAACTGGCATAGATCACACAAGGATCCAGGCTCTAACTACATATTCCTAATGAAAACTCTCCTGGGATTTTTCATTTTGAAACAGAAAACAAGTTTACAGTCCTGAGATGCAGATGATTCTCAGAGCAGATATGAAAATAGTTGATATTTATCAGAGATGGCCAGGATCAGTGCATAATGCTGAAAAATGAAGCACAATTGGCAATTCTGACTTCCGATGTTGTCCTTTTTACACCATGCTTCACATTTACACAGCTAAAATTGTTTTCAGCTTGTGCTATTCTGCATAATAATTTCATCAAGCGCGAGGGTTTTTGTAGAAAATTATATCATACTAGCTGATCCAAATAATGTGTTTGATGCTAGAGCGTAGGCTAATATGAAACCAAAAAAAAGCATATTTTTGGATCGAAAGTGAATTTGATTTTTTAAGACAATTAAACATTTCAGAGATTAGTTTTTTGTAGGTATTAACAATAAATAGTGTTCCCAAGTTTTTGAAATGAATCAATATATTTTATACTGTAAAATCTCATAACTGACGTTCAAAGAGTTTCCACAGCAGATTCCATCAAAATACTGAAACATTCTCAGCATATTTTGTATTTTATTTACGACTAATACATAATGTGTAAGTATTATACTTATGGTTCCTGTAGTATAATGCCATATATTATTCCCTAAGGAAATAATGACGAGGGATTAATAATCTCTGCCTTTATTCTCTCTTGTAGTCCTATCACAAATTTGCTCGAATTGAATATTACCATGGAAACGGCATAACCAAATTACAAAGGGTCAGAGTCCAACGCGTAGGTAGTGTTTGTGTATTGGTATTGAAATGAATGAAACTGAAGAATCATTTATTCATAATAAATAAATTAGTCGTGAATAAAGTACAGTATACTACTCGCAATAATGACTATTATTATTGACTCGTGGTATAATCCACTATTATACATATCTATTTATTTATTATAGATTACATTCTTCACAATTTTCTGTATCTTGTGTCAAGAATCATTTGTGTGAGAAATTTTAAATGTATCATTTTATCCTCAAATAAATTTTCCCGAAAATCGTACTAAATGAATGAATTTATGTAATATCAAATAGTACAATACTTGCTTTATTGTATTGTAACGAAATGTGCTGGCGCCGGCCCTGCTGACTATGGATGCGAATTGGAACCGCAGTTCCAGGAAAGATTATACCTGCGTGATCGCGGCTCACCCAGAATGTTCGATTGTCAAGATTTGTCTGGATGATTCTTCACTATATGAGCGCCTATATAAGCCGCTCACGTCGACGCCAGAATTTTTAGTACAGGAGAGTTTAGTACCGAGCGTTGGAAAGTTATCGGAGCGATTTAAGTGATTATGTTGTATTGTATTGTGATAGAGAGCTATAATAAAAGAAGTTTAGTGTTGTTTATCGACGGACTTAGAGACCCAGAAATCCAAAGAACTCTGCGACTTACAAGTTTCAAAAGGAGTAGCGATGCCTTGGTACGTTCGCTAGAAGTGGAGGTGGCCAGCTGGCCTATCCCTATCCAGAAGCGCCTGGAGCAGTTGGCTGTGCAGATATTCATTGACCGACTTAGAGACCCAGAAATCCAAAGAACTCTGCGACTTACAAGTTTCAAAAGGAGTAGCGATGCCTTCAACACCTCAAGGCTGAAAGTGCGAGCGGTAACAATTGACGATCCCGTACATAGATCTGGCGCAACGAGTGGTTCTGTTGGTATAATAATATACATTTATATTGGCAACATTGGGTATGCACTTATTCTTGTGATTCTGTGAGCTATGCGTTTCGTGTGTGCAGAAAAAATGGCCGACAGAAAACAAGAAAAATGTGTAGTTTGTACTGAAAAGCTTATTCTAAATAAAAGTCGTGAAGGACAAGCTAAACAAGTTTTATTCATCATATTAACATGGTAGCAGAGCGTGGTTAGAACAACGAGAAGTCAAAATAAAAATCTATGTTTGGAAATTAAAAAACAAGAAGCAACGTGATAATGGCGGCGAAAAACAGTGATATAAATATTCCGATCTTTGACGGAGCAGACTATAGCAATTGGAAAATACGTATATTGAAATTCTTACAATACAAAAAGTGTGTAGATGTTGTAATGCGAGAGAAAAGAGCTGCCGACGATAACAAATGGGACGATCGTGATATTCAGGCGACTAACTATATTTATAGCGCCATAACAAACAAACAGTTAGAATACATAAGCAATTTAAATTCAGCTTACGAGATTATCCAAAAATTCGATGAGATGTACCAAAAACAATCGACAGCTTTGCAAATTGTGTGTCGACATAACCTAGAAATTGTCAAATTAAAAAATTACGAAGAAGTGTCCTTGTTTTTCGACGATTTTGAAAAAGCTGTAAATGAATTGAAGCAGGCAGGTGCAGTTATTACGGAGCAAGAAAAACTCAACTATATGTTAAAATCACTGCCACAGAACTATAGTCATATTGGTGATTTGATTGATGTTCTACCAGAAAAGGAGAGAACGGTTGATTATTTAAAAAGCAAAATAAAATTAAAAAATGCAGAAGAAAAATCAAATAGGGCATTAAATGACAACTCAAATGCATTTCTAACAGAAACAAGAATAGCATCACAGAAAAATTGTTTTAACTGTGGAAAACCTGGCCACTTTCAAAAGGATTGTCGTACCAGAGGCCGAGGTAGTGGATATTTTGGAAATAGTGGCCGTGGATATTCTGGAAGTAGAGGTCATGGATATTCTGGAAGTAGAGGTCATGGATATTCTGGATATAGAGGACGTGGAGCATCGAATAGTAGAAACTTTCATAGAGGACGAGGAAATTATCTAACCGAACAACAAAGAAATAACCACCATGAGCAACATGGAAATAGTTTCCACACAATTATTGCTAACAACACAACAATGAGTGAGAAAGAAAAGACTAAAGGACAAATAGAATGGTTACTGGACAGCGGTTGTACAGATCATATTATTAACACTGATGAGTATTTTGACACATGTGAGACTTTAAAAGAAACTGTGAAAGTTAAAGTTGGTGATGGAAGAATATTAGAAGCAACAAAAGTGGGTAATATTAAAGCCTATTTCCTAGTATATGGTAAAAAATCAGAAGTAAATTTAACAAATATTTTTTATGTAAAAGAAATGAAGGCAAATTTACTAAGTTGCACAAAAATTACTGAAAACAATTCAATTGTGTCTGAAGGAAGACTGTCAAAAATATATAACTCATATGGAAAGGTTATAGCTGTTGCTATTAAAGATGAAAGACTGTATAAGATGAAATGTTATGTTAATAAAGCAATGCTAGAAGCAAATGTTAGTAAAAGCAACATGACTACAAAAGAAAAATTGCATCGTACATTGGGACATATAAATTTTAATAATTTGGAAATAATGTGCAAAAATAAAGCTTTAGATGGACTACCTAAAGAGATTGAATCTGAATATTTAAAGTGTGTGACATGTATTCAAAATAAAATGCACAAATTACCTTTTGATAATAACCGTGGAAGAGCAGAGAATATATTACAGATAGTTCATACAGATTTAAATGGCCCACATCAAACAACAGGAAATCAAGGCGAAAAATATTTTTTAAGTTTTATAGATGACTATAGCAAATTAATCAAAGTTTATTGTATCCGAACAAAAGATGAAGTATATGATTGTTTGGTGCAGTATGTAAATGAAGTACAAAATCTCACTGATAAAACGATAAAAGAATTGCGATGTGATAATGGTAAGGAGTATATGAATGCAAGAGTTTTCCAGTTTGCAAAAGAGAAGGGAATATTAATAAAACCTTGTCCAGCATATGTACATGAGCTTAATGGAACTGCTGAAAGGTATAACAGATCTTTAATGGATATGGGGAGGTGTCTCTTATCAGAAGCAAATGTTGCAAGAAAATATTGGCCAGAAATAATTAAAACAGCTGCATATCTCAAGAATAGAACCTTCACAAATACTATTGAAAGGAAAACTCCATATGAAATATTTTTCAGAAAGAAGCCAACAATAAAGTATCTGAAAATGTATGGCAGTAAGGTTTTTGTACGAATACCAGAAGAGAGAAGAAAATCTAAATGGGACAAGAAAGCAGAAACAGGAATCTTACTGGGTTATAGTGACACTGGATATAGAGTACTGATCAACAACAAAATAATAATAGCTAGACACTGTGATATTATAGAAGATGATATAACATTGTGCGGATTTGAAGAAGACGTAAAAGATAGACAGACAGAAGAAGAAAAAGAAAGGAAAAGGTGCACTGCAGAACTCTTAGAAGAAAATCATGCAGATAAAGTAAATAGCGATAATGATATTGAACTCGATGAAAACAACGAAGGAGAAAGACCAAAAAGAAAAGTCAAGCCACCACTACGATTTGATGAAGAATTCGGTTATTATTGTATAAATGTGAACTACTGTGACGCTATGAACCCAGAAAATTTTGAGGAGGCGATAACTTGTAAGGATTCAAATAAATGGAAGGAAGCTATGGACCATGAGATGGACAGCCTAGTGAAGAATAAAACATGGACTCTTGTTGACAAGCCACCCAAGAACAAAAAGGTACTCGATGTAAAATGGATCTACAAAAAGAAGAGTGAAAATGAATATAAAGCCAGGTTAGTGGTTAGAGGATTCCAACAAACTGATTGTATTGACGATACTTATTCCCCTGTAGCGAAAATGCCAACTTTAAAACTGTTATTATCTTATTGTTGTCAAAATTCTTTAAAAATCCATCAAATGGATGTAGAGACAGCGTTTCTTAATGGTAAAGTTTTATCTGAAGTCTATGTAAAACAGCCAATTGGCTATGAAAATGACACTGAAAAGGTTTATATTTTAAATAAATCATTATACGGCTTAAAAGAAAGTCCCCGTGCTTGGTATGAATGTTTCAATGAATTTCTGACTGAACTGGATTTTAAAAGATGTAAATATGATTTTTGTTTGTATTTCAAAAAGGAAAATGACATAGTTGTGTACATTTTATTATTTGTTGATGATCTCTTGATTTGCTGTTCAGACAAAAGGGTGATTGATGACATTAAAAGGAAATTATCTGATAAATTTAGAATGAAAGATTTAGGCAAAGTAAAAAATTACATTGGTATAAACATTGAATATAATTATGATCAAGACAACATTTTAACTTTGAGTCAGGAACATTACATTGAGTCCTTAGCAAAACGTTATAATATTGAAAATGCAAAATTGTATAAAACACCTATGGAAATAAATTTGAAATTGGAAAAATCTGAATTAAATGAAGATGTTAAGTATAGAAATTTGATAGGTGCACTGTTATATATTAGTTCTGGTACTAGACCAGATATTTCTTTTTGTGTAAATTATCTGAGCCGCTTTCAGAATTGCTGTGATGAGACACATTTCAGATATGCCTTGAGAGTACTGAAATATTTATTCTTGACAAAAAACTTAAAATTGAAATATTATAAAAATGATCATGCTGATATATTAGATTGTTTTGCTGATTCTGATTGGGCAGGAGATGTAATAGACAGGAAATCTACAACTGGATATGTAATTAGATTGTATGGCAATGTTATCTTGTGGAAATCAAAAAAACAGAACTGTATAACAAAATCTTCTACATTTGCTGAATATATAGCACTGTCTGAAGCAGTAACAGAAATAAATTTCTTAATATGTCTAATAAATGATGTTTTTACAAAAAATTGTGAACCAGTCAAAATATATGAAGACAATTCAGGTGCAGTAGCTATAGCTAATTATGGAAATTTTACTAAGAACTCCAAACACATAGAGGTACATTATCATTATATACACGAAAATGTCAAGGAAAGAAAAATTGAAGTTGTTAAAATAGAGTCTGAAAATAATATTGCTGACATATTAACTAAAGCATTGGGAAATGTTAAATTCCTCAAATTCAGAGAGTGTTTAAATATAAAGATATAGGGCAAGATATGTAGAAATAAAATTAGGATAAGTTGATTTATAGAAATGCCAAAATTACTAGAGACTATACTGTATTCTAATCTGATAATTGGTTACCTATATTACTTTTAAGTATTATTTGTTGCAATATAAATGTAAGGAGGCGTGTTGGTATAATAATATACATTTATATTGGCAACATTGGGTATGCACTTATTCTTGTGATTCTGTGAGCTATGCGTTTCGTGTGTGCAGAAAAAATGGCCGACAGAAAACAAGAAAAATGTGTAGTTTGTACTGAAAAGCTTATTCTAAATAAAAGTCGTGAAGGACAAGCTAAACAAGTTTTATTCATCATATTAACAGGTTCATTTGAGAAATTTCTGGAGAGATCAAATCGTTGATAAGTGGAATGAGCACCCAAAAGAAGAGAACGTGCTACCGATGTGGAAAACCAGGACATCTTATCGAAGACTGTAGGGTGAGAATGCCACCAAGATCTAGCTCACCCGAAAGGGTGCCATCTCGTACGCAATCACCTGTGAGGACAAGGTCATCCAGCGAGTCCTCAAATTGGTGGCAGGAAAACGAGAATTAGCCAGCATATCGGGGCGCATGCTGGCTAGCAATAACAGAGCCCCCAGGGTCATCAGTGTTAACAGGCTGAAAAGAACATCTGAGAGCCTTACCATTCCAGGAAAATTAAATAAAATCGACGTTATATGCACCATAGACACCGGTGCTGCAGTTTCCTTGGTACGCAGCGACATCTTTCGGCCTGGAAACGTGAAGCCTATATCATCCAACGTCGTGCTTCGGACAGTCACTGGTGAAAACGCACCTAGTCGAGGAGAAGCTGAAATTACGTTGATTCTTGGGCGACTCACCATCATAGATACAGTTCACGTCGCCGATATAGAAGATGAATATATACTCGGAGTGACTATGGATTTTCATTCGACAATGAGGAGAAGATAATGAGGTTCGGAGGAGAATAATTTTCCTTACAACTCCAACGGAAAGGACGATACCTACCAAACTGCGATTATTGAAAACCACGAGAATTCCTGGATTTTCAGAAAAATAATTTGCGCTACACTAGATGAAGACCCTGGGTGCTGCGTTGGAGTAGTCCAGCCATGTGATGAATCCCCCAGCAATTTGGTGTTCGCACGAGCCTTAGTTAAAACGAACCAAACGATCCCTGTGAGAGATGCCAACGTGTTTCCTGGGGAAATAACTGTTAAGGCAGGTGATGTCATTGGAACATGTGAACCTGTTACTTGGGTAGCGACTTGTAATTCAAATGAACATCAAGAAATGAAGGCGGACTCTTAGAGTGTTATATCAACTCTTGAAAAATCATGTCAACACTTATCAACAGAGGAACTGAAAGCTGCCAAGAACTTCATCAGGAGTGAAAATTACATTTTTGATTCGACAACAACAGGAAAAACTAATTTGGTCAAACACAGAATCGATACTGGCCAAGCTCATCCGATTCGGCAACAACCAAGAAGAATTCCATTCGCCAAGCAACAGGAGGTGGAAGAGGTTGCCGACAAGATGATGAAGGACGGTGTGATTGAAGAGTCAACAAGCCCTTGGTCTGCACCTGTTGTGTTGGTTTCCAAGAAGGATGGATCTACGAGATTCTGTGTCGATTACAGGAAATTAAATGATGTCACCAAGAAGGACATCTACCCTCTACCAAGAATAGATGACACATTAACAACTTTGGCAGGTTCCCGTTGGTTCTCAACATTAGATCTGAGAAGCGGATACTGGCAAGTGGGCATACATGAAGACGATAAGGAGAAGACTGCATTCTCGACTGGGAATGGACTTAACAGTTCACTGTTATGCCGTTTGTATTGTGCAATGCTCCAGCAACATTTGAGAGACTTATGGAGCTGGTCCTTCGGGGGCTCACTTGGAAAACTTGTCTTGTATACCTCGACGACGTTTTGGTCATGGGAAAGACATTCGAAGAACATCTGCACAACCTGCAAGAAGTCTTTCAACGATTCAGGGACGCCAACCTCAAACTGAATCTTCAGAAATGTTCATTGTTCCAGAAAGAAGTGGATTTTCAGTTTCATCAGACGGTATCCGAACAGACCAAAAGAAAATGAAGGCGATAAGAGACTGGCCGAGATCAAGAGACAAATATGAAGTGAGGAGTTTCCTAGGTCTCTGCCCCATTTTAAGTTTCCCACGTCAACGAGGCCTGTTTATTTTGGACACAGATGCCAGTAATAATGGTATTGGAGCCGTACTATCACAGGAGCAAGATGGTCAGGAAAAGTAAACTCGAGGGCCTGGGAGTCAGCCTATGGCAAGAAAGTGAGTTCCCAACTGGTTGTGCCCATGTCGAGAATAGATGATGTTTTGTTAGAGATTCATGGTGGTTAATCAGGTGGACATCTAGGAGTTAACAAGACCTTGGATAAAATACGGCAAAGGTTCTACTGCGAAGCAAGCAAAGTTCCTAGAACAAGATCAAGGGGCGAGATGAAACAATACAATGTTGGTGCTCCCTTCGAACGAATCGCCATCGATGTAGCTGGACGATTCCCGATGACGAATGATGGCAACAAATACATCCTCGTTGCCATGAATTATTTCAGTAAATGGGTTGAAGCTTACGCCTTGCCTAATCAAGAAACATCCACCGTTGCAAGAGCCCTGGTGGACAACATGTTTACAAGGTTTGGAGTGCCAATGGAGCTAAATTCCGATCAAGGAAGAAATTTCGAATCGAATTCATTCAGGAAAGTTTGTGAATTGATGGGAATTAGTGAGACCAGAACAACTGCCCTTCACCCACAGTCTGATGGCATGGTCGAGAGGTTCAACAGGACTATGGAAGAACATTTTTCCAAAGTAGTAGAAGAGCATCAAAAAGACTGGCATCGACACCTTCAACTATTCTTGATGGCTTACCGGGCAGCTGTGCACGATTCCACAAAGCTCACCCCAGCCAGTATCATCTTCGGGAGAGATCTTGGTTTGCCCTGTGACTTGGTGTTCGGATCCCCAAGTAACGAGGAAAAAGAGGTACAGTATTATGCAGATGAACTGCGAGACAGCTTGATAAGGATTCACGAAATTTCGAGAAGAAGGTTGAAGATTGCTAGTGACAGGATGAAGGCTCGATTCGATCTCAAGGCAAATACTGGTGGATTCAGAGGAGATCGAGTTTGGCCGTACAACCCTCGTCGTTGAAAAGGAATTTCTCCCAAACTAACACCATGCTGGGAAGGACCCTATTCGATAGTCAAGAGAATAAATGACGTGGTGTACAGGATTCAATGTAGCCCCAGAGCAAAAATGAAGGTCGTTCACCTAGAAAGACTTAAACGTTACAATGGCGATAATGACGTATTGTTTGATCGGGACGATCAAAATTGAGAGGGGGATAATGTAACGAAATGTGCTGGCGCCGGCCCTGCCGACTATGGATGCGAATTGGTACCGCAGTTCCAGGAAAGATTATACCTGCGTGATCGCGGCTCACCCAGAATTTTCGATTGTCGGGATTTGTCTGGATGATTCTTCACTGTATGAGCGCGTATATAAAAATTATTAATGTACTCCTGAATAAGCCTGAATACGAAAAGAATGTTCCAAAATTGTTCGTTCTAAAATTGTTCGTTTCTGTTAACCAGCTGACGAACGTCAACTCTCAGAAGTCGAAACTTCTGCGAGCAATGGATGTTAAGGCAGGATTCAGACAGATCCGAAATCCGATGGTACGTCGATCCGACAGCTTTCTGATTCTGAATTTTAATTCAGACCAATCAGAAAGCTGTCGGATTGTCGTACCATTGGATTTCGGATCTGTCTAAATCCAGCCTCATGCAGTTCAAAATAATGAATATCAAATAACAAATAGAGAATAGAGAGTTGAAGCACAGTGTTGAAGTGATTGCAATACGTAGACCTCAACGTAGACGTTAACGTTATGAAATATAACGTTTACGGGTTTTCATGAAATTGAGTTGAAGTCGCTACCATACATGACGTTACTGTTAGCCGTCAACCAGTGCTGCCGTGTTGTGGGTTATTACCACTTATTACTCCATTTGTGAGCATTTTTATTTTTTATTGAACAAATCATTGTTTTGTTATGATTCTATTTGAATGAAAAGGTGGTACCTTCCAAGCTTCAAGGTACTATACAAACATCGCTATGGATTGTATAGCGATTTAGCCTAGTAATGAAATAGAACTCCACTGAGATGAAAAATCCAGGTAATTCAATTCCACTGAAATTATGCGAATTTTCTATATCAGTATATTCAGGTCTATTCTGGTGAATCTTGAATAACTTTCAATATTGATTATTGCATTGGTTACTGAAAATAATCGACAACTGTTACAGAGAGATATAAATGTACATCATAAAGATTTCTGAAATCTCTTCGAGAAATATTGTCTCTTTAAAAATTTTGATTTGCACCATAATTGCATTATTGGTCTCATTATTGAATATTTTTCAATAATCTAATGATATTCAAGAATCAGTAATAGGCCACCGCAGAATAAACCTGATTGGGAATCTGCAATAGGCTCCTAGCCAAACAATGTAATTGGTTTTCTGGAAATCATAATCAAATACCAATAAATATTTCACTATATTCATATTGAATTTCACTTTCAAGATAATGAAAGTTGATTCCTACTGATGGAAACGGTAGGTACTTGAATTTAAAATATTCAAGAAACTGCATTCTCAATCACTATTTATTCAGCCTAAGCTGAATAATTCTTCACCAAATTTTAAATCATCTCTTTGAGATTTCTAATGCTGACACTTGCTGACATGTTGATCCGAATTAGAATCCATCCCTTTGGATCTTGATAGGGTTAATGGCTATATACCACCCTCGCCAATAAATGATTTCGGTCATTCGCAACTCATCGGTGTGATTCGTATATTCTTCGGATAACGTACGTTGATCTTTAACGTATCCGTCAGCGCCCGCAAGATAACGTAGGCCCGTAAACAAGGTCTCAGGTCTATTCTGGAGAATCTTGAATAACTTCAAATATTGAATATTGCAATATGGTTATTGAAAATAATATGATAGTAAGAAGAATATGAATATATACCATAAAGATTTCTGGAATATTTTCGAGAAATATTGTCTAATGAAAAATTTTGATTTGCACTATAATTGCATTATTGGTTTCATTTAGGCATCTTAGTTTCATTCTTGAATATTTTTCAATCTAATGATATTCAAGAATCAATAGGCCACCGCAGAATAGACCTGATTGGGAATTTACAATCAGCTCTTAGCCAAACAATGTAATTGGGTTTTTGTATAGGTAGTTTCTGGAAATCATAGGTAATCAAATACCATAAATATTTTACTATTTATACTAAATTTCACTTTTAAGATGATGAAAGTTGATTCCTACTGATGGAAACAGCAGTAGATACTTGAATCTAGAATATTCAAGAAACTGTAATCTCAATCACTAATTATTCAGCCTAAGCTGAATGTTTCTTCACCAAATTTTGAATCATCTCTTTGAGAGTTCTAATACTGACACTTTTTCCTGTAATATGGATCATATTGATCTTAGAGTCCATCTCTTCGGATCTTGATAGGCATAATGGCCATATACCATATACCTCCTTCGCCATATGAAGTTTCAAAATTAGGTCATTCGCAACTCATTGGTGTTATTTGTATATTCTTCGGATTACGTACGTTGATCTTCAACGTATCCGTGAGGCTCGTAAACAAGTTCTCGACGTAAACGTAAGGAAAAACTACGCAAGCGTAGCTGTCAATTTGTACGTTTACATTAAGATGTCTATATACTGGTGTTTCTAATGTTGCTGTTTCAGACAAACCTGTGGACAAGGCGTGGGAAGTCATCAGTGGCCATGAGGGAGCGCTGGTAATCGAAAATTTCTATTAATTTTCGTGATCACTCGATCCATGGAACACGCTGTTGCCAATTCTGATGTTTTTGTAAAAGGATAAAGAATTTATCGGGTCTGGATATGTGAGGTTATTGAAAACACCAGAACGCGCCAAATTTGTGTTTAACTTTATGCGTTATTTATTCCATGTATTTTGAAAATAATTTCTCAGTTGGAATAAATTTGCATTGTGTTTCTACTGATCTAGACCAGAATTCGCAACGACATGGCCACTTGGCAACACAGGACTGTCATCTCCACTGCAAGAGTGCCGGTACCTGGCGGATTTTTTGCGGTACTACTACGCCTACATCATCTTGTGCGAAGTCGCACAAGTAGGTTTCAAGTTATTTATTTAAAATTCTAAGAACTTGAACCCCAACCCCAATGTCATTATAAACACCTTCAAAATGTTTGGTGAAATGGAAGAGGTTGGGACGTTTATTGTATTGTCGTACAAACAAGGAAATTACCGAACAAGGTCCACGAGGATGTGGTCGTCAATTTCCTATTTATATTTTTCTACGTTGATAAATAAATGAAAATAAATTGGTTTTAGAAGCTAGGTTAACTTTGCTCAATTTCACTGTCACAGTTTCCGCAATCATCTACGTATTAGATGCGGAAAATGAGAAAATCTCGATCAAATAACGTAGAAAGATGAGAGTTGACCATCCTATTTGTTAATTGATAATTGGTTGTGTAAGCAATTTCATTGAAAAATTACAACTTTAACTTATACGAGATATTTGTTACGCGATATTTGTTATTTTGGGCTGCATAAATCCACACTTCATCGATGAAACTATAAACTTACTCCAGATTTTCATTTGAAATAGTTTCACGTCATAATGTAGTTCAGGGCTAGTTTAACAATCTAAGATTAGTCTTCAAGTAGCGATGGAATAGGAGAAACTGAGATGCCTAAAACTCAGGCATCAGGCAGAGATCAGGGTTTTCAGGCATCTTAGGAGAAACTAACAGAAAATGCATGCAAATTATGTCAAAAGTATAGTTCTGAAGATTAAGCGAAGATTGTACAACCATTTGAATTTAGACCAATCAGAAAGCTATTGGGAATTTAACATAGGGAGTACTCCCTCTGGTGTCAAATTTTAAAACTATTTATAAGTACATTGAAATCGTTGTTTACGTTTAAATTCCTATGATTCTGTGCATTCTGGTCGTTGTTTTGTATATTTTTGTGATTATTATTATACGATACGTATTAAAAATCTTGTACATGTATATGGTGGATATTCAGGATATTCTGTTTCTGTTGACTGTTACTAGTTTTCGGGGTCACCTATTTCGTCATAATGTACAAAATAGAAATCGTAAAACGAAGAAATTTACGCTATCATAACGCTACATAATAGAAATCGTAATTTATCATATAGTACAAAATAGAAACGTACAGTAACAGAACGCTACACTTTCATAACGTAATGTATCATAATGGACATATTCAGAACGTGTTGAATAACATTACCTTCATTGATACGCCTATGGCGGACTGGGTTGTTACGTTACCAAATTTGTTATTTTTGAATGATTGATAATTTTGTCAAATAATTCATTTTATGTCATTTTCATTTATAAAGCTTTGAAATATATTCAAATCAAACAAGATTTCGATACTTATTACCAGCAACTACATTCAGTCGAGTGGTAGCTACGGAGTTGTCAATAAAATAATATTACAGTCCACTTTAAAAGCAAACTTCGACACCACAAGACTTCACATTGGTCCTATACGAGCCGAATCCAATTCAGCAGCATCCAGTTGTAACCTGGTGGGAACGTACAGAAGAAAAGGACATCGCGGGAATCTGTGAGTCGTTCCTCTGAATCAATTACTTATCCAATTCCTAGCCATATCCTTATACCTATCCAAATATCCATATCCATTCAAAAAAGTATACCAATATACCAATTCATATCCATTTCCCCAAAGTGGATTCTACCTTGCACAAGCAATTTTAGTAGAATAGTCAGCTCATCAAGCTCATCTAAGGTTTTCCGTATAAATAAAATCATAGACTTACACAAAGTGTAGTAGGTAGTCATATATTCATTCAGCTCTTTTCAATTATGGTAGACGATTTGAAGAAATTAGTTCTTCGAAGGGGTCAAATCAAGTCACAGTTGACAAGATTCGCAGGTTTTGTGGAGGACGTAAGTAATAATTCAAATCTGATTGAAATATCAACGCGGTTGCAGCGAATTGAGACATTCTTTGATGAATTTGATCAAGTGCAATCACTTATTGAAAGTATTGATCAAGTACCCGAACAACTTGATGAAAGGGTTCAATTCGAAAACAAATTTTTCAGCATTATATCTAAAGCAAAAAAGTTGGTATCATCAGTTGCTCCATCAATTTCAGGTGAATCAATCGATCAAAGCCAAGGTACGTCAACTAATCAATTCAACGTCAAATTACCACAGATATCACTACCAGAATTCAATGGTGCCTATGATAAGTGGTCAAATTTTTCAGATACCTTCTCAACTCTCATTCACAATAATGCTAGTCTGTCTGATATTCAAAAATATTTTTATCTTCAATCCTGTTTGAAAGGAGATGCAGCGAAGGTGATCGACTCATTGGAAGTAAATGCTGCAAATTACTCAATAGCTTGGACTCTACTCAAAAATCGCTTCGAGAACAAAAAAGTAATAATCAAAAGTCATTTGAAACATATTTTCGACCTTCCAATGGTTAATCGAGATTCTCATACTGCTCTGAGAGTATTTTACGATAATTTACTCAAACATTATAGAGCTCTGAAAAATCTAAATGAGCCAGTAGAGTATTGGAACAGTATATTAATATATCTTTTACTATCAAAATTAGATTCATCCACAAAAAGAGAGTGGGAAATCGAGACATCTTCAGAAATTTCACCAAAAATCCAAAAATTTCTCGATTTTCTTTCCAAACGGTGTCAATTACTGGAGTCAATTGATAACAAAAATCCAAATACCACTTCAGTCTTCAAAAAACCGGAGAAAGCATTTTCCCATGTTGCCACAAACAATCCAAGTTGTATTTTCTGTAATGGAAATCATTTCATTTACCATTGTAAAGATTTTTTGAAACTTTCAACTTCATCAAGATTCAATGAAATAAAAAGTCTTCGAGCATGCATTAATTGCTTACGTAGGGGACATTCAACTGCAGATTGTACAGGTAGTTCATGTCGTACTTGCAATAAGAAGCACAATAGTTTACTTCATTTTGAGAAGTCTAAGACACATACCAACACTACAGTCAAATCAAACCGTTCGCACGATCCACACTCATCAAATAATCATGTTGAAATAGATCATTCTCAGATTTCGCCAGCACAAAGTTCGATTCCAATCGAATCGCAATTCAATGCAGTTGCACATAACAATTCAGAAAATGAATTATCCAAAACAATAACAGCTTATGCTAAAAATAATAGCACAGTTTTACTTTCTACAGCCTTGGTATATATCCAGGACAATCAAGGAAATCCAATTTCATGCAGAGCCTTGCTAGATAGCGGTTCACAATCAAACTTCATGACATACAAATTATTCAATAAACTGAATATTATAGCCCGCAGTATATCAATTCCAATTTCAGGTATCAATTCTTCTATATCAAATATTAATGCAATAACACAATCAAAAATCAAATCAAAAATAAATAACTATCAAGCAAACCTTTCATTTTTGATAATAAATAACATTACTGACAATATCCCACAGCAAACGTTTGATGTTTCAACCATGAATATACCAGAACACATTGAACTCGCCGATCCTTCATTCTACAAATCTTCAGAGATAGACTTATTGATAGGTGCGAGTGTTTTTTATGAATTACTCTTATTCGGTCAGATAAAAATAGATAATAAGCAACCGATTTTACAAAATACCAAGTTAGGTTGGATTATCGGTGGCCCTTTGTATATTCAACCAATTCAAAAGAGTATATCATCCTGTAATTTTTCCCAAGTTGAAACATCAGATATTCAAAGACAGTTAGAAGCCTTTTGGCATATCGAGGAATGTTCAAATAAGCAAGTTATTTATTCCGAAGAAGAACTCGAGTGCGAAAAACATTTCTCTGATAATTTTGAACGTGATACATCAGGTAGGTTCATAGTTAAACTTCCATTCAGAGATAACTATAATGAACTGGGTAATTCATTGTATATGGCAGTTCAAAGATTTCAATCTCTTGAACGTAAGTTTGCCAGAAATCCAGAAATAAAAGAACAGTATTGTCAGTTTATGGACGAATATCTGAGATTGGGACATATGTCGCCAATATCTTCATCAGAAAATGATGAAAAAATAAATTTTTATTTACCTCATCATTGCATTCTCAAAGAATCGTCGCTAACAACCAAACTACGAGTTGTATTTGACGCATCTGCAAAATCTTCTTCAGGTATATCTTTAAATGATGTTTTGAAAATAGGCCCGAGTATACAAGAAGATGTTTTCTCTATAATTCTTCGATTCAGAAGTCATCCTATTGTTTTTTCAGCTGACATAGAAAAATGCTATCGTCAAATATATGTACATGAAGATGATAGAGATTTTCAGAGAATAGTATGGCGCTCAGATCCTACCTTATCTCTTACACACTATAGGTTATCAACAATAACTTATGGTACGGGGCCAGCATCATTTTTAGCCACTCGTTGTCTCAAGCAATTAGCTATAGAGAACCAAACGAGGTTTCCCAATGCAAGTAAAACAATTTTACAAGACTTTTATATGGACGACTTGATCTCAGGTGCTAGTAACGTAGATGCAGCAAAAGAACTCATTGGACAATTAGATACAATTTTAAGAAGCGCGGGATTTATTTTGCGACAGTGGATATCGAATGATTCTCGAGTATTATCAAATCAAATCTCTAACATTTCTGATATTTCCCAGTATGTTATCATGAATAATCCAAACATAAAGACATTAGGTATTTTTTGGAATTCAGTTAGTGATCATTTTCAATATATAACCAAACCTGCCAAATATTCTACTTTTACGAAACGTAGGATTCTTTCGATAGTTTCACAGATTTTTGACCCACTGGGTCTTATTGGTCCAGTCATAACAACTGCCAAACTAATTTTGCAAAAGTTGTGGCAACAGCGATTGAATTGGGATGATGAAATTCCTACTAAATTACTTACAATTTGGTCACAATTTTATACCAATCTCCATGCATTGGATAAAATTGAAATTCCTAGACACTTTTTGTTGAAGGATGCTAACCATATAGAAATACACGCTTTCAGTGACTCCTCTCAGCTAGCATATGGTTGTTGTATTTATTTACTTTCGAAAAATACAGCGGGAGAGTGTCTCGTGAGATTAGCGTGTGCTAAATCCCGAGTAGCTCCTGTAGCTGGTATTACTGTTCCCCGATTAGAGTTATGTGGTGCCGTATTATCGACGCAATTGTGCCAACGAACAATAGAATCATTGAAAGTCAATATTGATAATATATATTATTGGTGTGACTCAACTATAGTACTATCTTGGATAGCTTCAGATGCTAGTAAGCTCAAAACATTTGTATCGAATCGTATTGCACAAATTCAAAAGTTCACTCGTTTACAAAACTGGCACTATGTGCCAAGCGAATGCAATCCTGCTGATATCATATCTAGGGGAATGAACCCAGATAAAATTAAGAACAGCTGTTTATGGTGGAATGGTCCTCAGTGGTTGTCTTTGGATTCCGACTTCTGGCCACAACAGCCAGTGTTTGATAACGCTGTTGTTCCAGAGACGAGAAAGGTAACTCTGATGGTTTTCAATCCTACAAACGACATTTTGAGCCGTTTTTCTTCATTCAAAAACATGGTGAATGTGATTGCTTATGTTATTCGATTCATAAGCAATGCAAGGATAAAACACGAGGAAAGAAAAGTTGATAAGCTCAGCATCAGTGAATTATCACAAAGCACCAATACAATTGTCAAATTAGTACAACTGCATGAATTTTCAGCAGAAGTGCAAGCACTGAAGAATTCCAAATCGGTAAATCTTAAAAGTAAATTGGCTTGCTTGAATCCTTTTTTAGATAAACATGGAATTATTAGGGTTGGAGGAAGACTGCAAAACGCGGATTTGAAATATGATTACAAACACCCTATAGTTATACCTTCCAAACATCATTTTACGACTTTATTGATAAGACATGAGCACCATAAAAATTTACATGCTGGTCCTCAATCAGTTTTATCAAGTATTAGGCTCCAGTATTGGCCTCTAAGTGGAAGACAGGCTGTGCGCAGAGTTTTGAGACAGTGTGTCACTTGTTTCAAGGTGAAACCTGGACTAATATATCAAAAAATGGGTGATTTACCTACTACTAGGGTATCTCCTTCTCGTCCTTTTTTGGTTAGTGGTATAGACTATTGTGGTCCCTACCTTATAAAAGATAGTAAAGTACGCAATAAAAAAATTATCAAGGCTTATGTTTGCATTTTTATATGCTTTTCTTCAAAGGCAATTCACCTGGAGCTGGTGAGTGATCTAACTGCTCAAGGATTTCTCAATGCTCTCAAACGTTTTGTGTCGAGACGTGGCCTTTGTACTGATTTACATTCAGATAATGCTACCAATTTCATTGGCGCTGAAAACATGCTGAACGAAATAGCGAATCTTGCCAATGAAGACCTTTTTCAAAATTACTTACTTCAAAATAAAATCACCTGGCATCATATACCTCCCCGATCCCCACATTTTGGTGGACTCTGGGAATCTGCTGTTCGATTAACAAAATACCATTTGAAAAGGGTGTTAACTGATATTAAATTATCATATGAAGAGTTTTACACGCTACTTGCACAGGTAGAATCTATCTTGAACTCCCGTCCTCTACTTCCCCTCACAGATGACCCTAATGATCTGGAACCATTAACTCCCGGACATTTCCTTATCGGAAGCAGTTTGCTGGCAGTTCCTGAAAGTACTGAACTAGATATCCGAAGTACGCATGTATCAAGATTTAAGCATTTGAAACTACTTCTACAACATTTTTGGACAAGATGGTCGAAGGATTATCTGCACACTTTACAGCAGAGATCCAAATGGCGAAGCAATTTTACAAGCAGTGTAGTCGTGGGCTCCCTTGTAATCCTGAGAGAAGACAATACTCCCCCATTATTATGGAAGATGGGTCGAATCGTTGAGCTACATCCTGGCAAAGATGGTGTAATCCGAGTTGTGACTGTTAAAACTAATGCTGGTGTAGTGAAAAGATCAATAACAAAAATTAGTGTGTTACCAATTAACTCTTGATGATTTTAGTTTGAATGATATTAGGTTTGATCTTAACTTATCTTGATTATTTTGAAAGGAGTACAACCTTTCAACGGGGGGACTATGTTGAATAACATTACCTTCATTGATACGCCTATGGCGGACTGGGTTGTTACGTTACCAAATTTGTTATTTTTGAATGATTGATAATTTTGTCAAATAATTCATTTTATGTCATTTTCATTTATAAAGCTTTGAAATATATTCAAATCAAACAAGATTTCGATACTTATTACCAGCAACTACATTCAGTCGAGTGGTAGCTACGGAGTTGTCAATAAAATAATATTACAGTCCACTTTAAAAGCAAACTTCGACACCACAAGACTTCACAGAACGTATTTCGTCATATCGTACCTTATCATATCGCTACAATATCAGAACATCAAAATATCATAACCGTACTTTATAGAATTCGTAACTCATCATAATGGTACAAAATCAGAAACGTACTTTATCATAATCGTAAAAAATCAAAACGTATTGCGTCATAATCGTAAAGTATCAGAACGTACTCTATCATAATCTAATAGTACATGGGCTTGCTTACAATATTAATAAAAATATAAGGTAATGGGATATCCGCTGTCATTTAGGAATCCAGGAGAGATCTATGATCTTAAATATATTTGAAAAATTGAATAATAAAATTATTTTTCACCTATTGTAGCTAATTTTTATATTTTGTATTCTTCAATATTCAAAAAAAATGTTGCCTACCCTGATTCCTATATTGACATGACACTGTTGCCAGTCAAGCGGGCACTGCACTGTTGTGTTATGTGTCTGTTTGATTCATTGTTATTATTCATAATTGTTGAAAAAGTTTATGCACTAAAATAAGACGTGTTAAAAAGATTGAATGGCTGGTGATTACCTACTTCTCTACATAAATCTGTGCGAGGAAAAACTGATATTGCCAGAATTATCACCTTGACGATTCTTTGCTCCTGATGCGAACAATTGTTTACTTTCACTCCAGAGTAGCGAAATGAGGTATATGAACTATTATGATGACCTAAGATTCCATAAATATGTATCCTGTTACAAGTTTTAGTTTGGTTTCTATAAGTATTTTTTTTTCAGGTCCAAGTAATATAGAGAAAGACTCCGTATTTCAACAAAAACATGTAGTAACACCTAAATACATCTGGACCTGGACTATAAAAAGTTAACAATGGAGTGTATACTCAGTAAAAACAACCTAAACGAGAAATATACCAACTGGAACTTACGGAAACAGAAAATTGCAAACTTGGCAAATAATTGAAAATCGTGATATTTGATAATAATCATCAATTGTAATCATCGTAAGACTTGTTTTTTCCATAAGAAGATATAAGGGATGACAAGTGTGGGGTGTGCATTAAATCGCTGCAAAAAACTTGTGGTATTAGATGTAATATCTGTACAATATGGTTTCACATTGCTTGTGTGGGCTTAATTCATGAAGATATCAAATTGTATGAAGATGAGTTGAAAAAAAGCAAGTGGCAAAATATGAAATTGCGACTAGTGTTAAAGTGATGAGCGAGTTGGATGTGACTAATATCCCAACGACCGTCCAGATTTACACCGAAGATGTTTTGACAGAACTAGGAAATATCATGAAAAAAACTGGAACACATGGAAAATAATAACGAATAGACACATGATCAACAATTGAAAATCAATGAAGACTTACAACATGAAGTAGTAATTATTCGAAGCTAGTTAAACGAGGTCAAAGAAGAGCTGAACAAGCAACAACAAAAACAAGGTATAGTGAACACAGTTTATCCTACAAGAAATAGGACAGCTCAATAGCAGGATAAATAACTGAATGATGTATAGTTTAGAAGAATCCATATCAGTTAATCCAGAAGATACATATAAATTTGATCTATCCAAAAACAAGGAGATTCTCAATTTACTCTCAGTCGAGATAAATGACGAGAATATTGCAAGAATCACATTATGGGTTTCAATAGATCCAGTGCCAAAACATGTTCCACAAACGTCACATTTGATGGCTTAGAGAAAAAAACAAGCATTGAGACTTTCGAACAAACTCAAATAAGCACCTTACTGGATAAGCACTGACAGAACAAAGATGCAAATTGAACACTTCAAGAGGATGAAGGATGGACTGAAAACAAAAATCTTAAATGGTGAACCTAATCTAATACAATGGTCAACCGAGAAAAGTAAACAAAAATGGTAAACAGGAGTACACCCCACTCTAGATTTATGGTTACAATATTGGAGGTTTGGAAACTAAACTTGAGGAGTTATTCGAAGCAGAAGCTTATATATCTATGATATAATTATCCTGATAGAAAGTTGTCTAGATTGTGACATTCCTGATGGTGAAATAAACTTAGACGCTTACAATATGTTTCTATGTGTCCGTAGTGATAAAACAAGTTTGAAAATCAGAAGAGACGAAGTTTCAATTACCACTTGTTCATATTTTTCATATATTTAATGAATAAAAATTGTTGACTTGTGAGTAGCTCTTTTGTTACTTCTGCCTTGATTTTGAAATTACATTAAGAAATTGTGTATCTACCCATTACCCACCTGAGGAACATATTTTTATGAATAAAAAAGACGTTTTTATTTTGTTTGTTAATTTTTTTATTGAAACCTAGTCCTCTCTAACCACAGTTCATATGAACTGTAGCAGAAAATGTATGTTAGCAAAAAAATATTCCACACTAACAACCTTATTTAATTCTTATAAACCTATACACTAATACAAAAATTCACCCTCGAATTCACCTGACTAAATGTTGACTGAGAAATCAAATAAAAACTACTATCAGTAAAATCAAGAAATTATTCTCGCATCAATGTAGGTCATCCTCCTAAAAGCTCCTTATTCTTCCCCACAGTAAAAACCCCATCATATGCTACTTGGTTAATTTCATCCATAGAATTGGTACTTTCTTCAATACCTTGTGATTTTTCTTCGTTTTCTATCAGTCTTATCTTTTTGATTTAAATTGAGGTGTGTGTAACTGTGTTTTAGTATACAATCACAAAAGAAACTATCCCTTCCTGGGTATGTGAAGGAATAGTCAGATTTGAACATTACAATATAAATTATATCCAAAATCTTAGTCATCCTGTTGAATGTGTTTTTCTCCAGACTCCTACTCATACCTGTCAATGAGTATTTAGTAAGAAGTTGTTTTGTGAAAATGATACCTGCCAACTTGTAACAAGCTGTTTTATATGGCATTGCAGATCCAATACATCTGGTCAGGTAAAAACATTTTGTTTATAGGACTCACTCTCCAGCTCTTTCTCCAACTTTTCTAAGGCAGATACCATGTCAATTGGGAATATGTGCAACTAATTCTCAGTAACAGTCAAAGATGACCCCGTTTTCTTCAATATACTGTCAAGATTGTCAAGACGCTCAGAAATATCAGCGCACTTTTCCACTATTTTTTCTTTACCTGAAACCGGAAATCATATAGTACTTGATGCCTTTTTTTAGATAGATTGTTCAAATTAAAAACTAGTGTGGTAGTTTAGTCATCATCGTTTAAATACTTACATTCCTTCAAGTCTTTGGATATCTCATCCACTTTGAATTCCAGTATGGATAATTTTTCCATCACTACATCAGTATCATTAACAAGCATATTTTCATCTCTTTCACTGATTCCAGCATCAGAGCTTGCTGATCTAGTGGTGGAGGTTGGCTAAGATGATATAGCCACCTTAAGGTTGGCGTTTCAGGATCTTGGAGTACACATTGACGTTCTATTGGTTTTTCTACTGCCTTCTGTTTATTCAAGCTAAAATCATAAGCAGGCAATCCAGATATTTCATTTTTCAGAGCACTTGCTCTTTTGCTAAAAGTAGGCAAAGATTTTGAGGGTACTATTTTTCCTTTTTCATCATCCCTAGTGCTGTAGTCAGGTAATGAATTGTCTTCAATTGCACATATTTGGTCTGTCTGGGCCAAAGCAAAGAGAAGTTAAAGGTGTAGAATGCGGTGTCTAAACCGATTTTGAATTTTTAGGGTGATTAAAAACGCCATAAAACGAGTATTGACATTGAAAATTTTCCGCGGTAGCGATGGAAAAAAGTTTTTTTTTAATAAAATACACATTCGAGTTCTCCTCAATTCCTAAAAGGTTAAATTTAGGGGTGCTGATGTCAGTCAGTGGCCATGTGTAGTGTGTGTAGTATCCACTCGAAAAAATTAAAAAATACATTTCCACTTTGTGATACTGCATAAAGTGATCTACAAAGTCATGACATGGTGAAAGTGAAGATTAAAGTTAATGTTGCGTTAATTCACCTTGGAGACTATATAGGTGTAATATTCCAAGTAAAAATCATGATACAACTAGATATATAGTTTACAAACTCTTTCTAGTGGAAGAACTGCTTAATCACAGGAAAAAGTAATTTTCCAGTTATCCTGATTAAAAAATGCCTCGAATATTTTATTTGTATTACTGACAATGTACTTCTTTAACAAAAAAAGAAAATGGGCAGCCTCTATTATCCCTCAACATTTGTGTCAATCTAAATACTGCTAGATCAGTAACGTAATTCTTTCGGAAATATCTTCAGATGATCTTCAATAGAAATTTGTTCTATAATTAGGAGCAAGGATTCTTGAAATTATTAAATTAATTTAAAATCTGAAAAAATGAAAGATCGTTATTCCTCGATCGTACTTGTTTTTTTTAACAAGTTCAACATATTGCATCCTGGATTTTTGTTTTTGTTTTCTGTCTCCTGGAAAAGAAAGTTTCAAATTCTTATAATATATAAGTATATGTTACGTATCGTATTTTTAATGAATTTGGAAATTAAACAAAAAAATATATCAAAAAATGCATATATACTTTCCCTAGGCGACGTTTCGGAAGCTAGTCTGCCTCCTTTCAAGCCTTCTTGAAATTTTTAAGAGATTGAATTTTTTCGGTGAGTAGTGTCAAAATGTAACACTGGTATGACTAATCAGATGCCATACTACGTCGATTTTGACACAACCTACTTCAAATTGATTCTTCCCAGTCCAACTTCCCATTTCAGAAGAGGCTTTCAACATTGATTTATACTCAATGAACAAGTAGGAATATCTTCATTTCCCTTTAACAAAATGCAAGTGCACTCTTTATGACCGAGCAGATTGGAACAAAACACACATCATTATGTGGGACCAGGATTTATCTTGATGTTGCACAGGAAATCCAAAATTGTCTAAATAGCACTGTTCAATTAATGGGGGGAAATTTCGACGCTGAGATGTAAAAGTTAATTCTCCACACATATACATAACAAAAACGGTCGGGGTAATTAAAACCCTTTGGTGGCTTAATAGCATGTGTACCTAACGAAAATAAAATGTATGTTAGTTGATGCAATAGTTATACAGCCTACATGACTTTATTTGAACAAATATAAGTATATTAAGGTCAGAAATGAATATATGGCTGTCACAAAAAACTGGATGTGATTGAAAAAATTATTATATATTTATGACACCATCAAAAAACTTCACAAGGTTTATGTGACGAAAACAATGTTGACAGTGTTATCTGTTTGGTGTTCTGAGACTTATAAGTTTTGTTTGAAGTCTTTAAACAAACAGTACAACTAAGTTATTTCAGTCGTCTCATTTTTTACTGAGGCTGAATGGAAATATATAAATCATAATTGTACAAGATTTATAGTGAAATGTAGTTACCTATTACCAACATAATTCATTAGTAGAAATATATTTATGTATGTAATCTCTATCTCTCTACTTTGGGTGGTCATAGGTTCCTGCTTCGGTAAGGTGCATTCGACCAATATTTATTTAATCAAAAAGATCCCTACACTACTCAGATTGGGGTGTCTTTCAGCTAAATTAGTGTTTCTGATAAGATGGTATTTTTATTCACCTCAATAATTACAGAATGTTTATGAAACAATTTCAAAAAAGTTTATGTAGGAACGGCATATACATTAAAGAACTTGAATGAACATTCAGATACACAACATACCTGTGGGTTAGATATTTTTGAAACTACAGAGTGCAGAATTTGATAAATCACATTCTGTTAATCATTCTGGAAAATATTATATTGATAAAAAACAAATATTCACAAAGAGGCATAGTCCAGTGTAACTTCACAACTTGACCATTAACAAAAATAAATTGTTGCCAGAAAAAATAACATTTGAAAAAAAAGGATCTCAATTGGAATACCAATATCTAAATCACAGAAATCCAGGAGATCTGTTTATTCAAGCTAAAATCATAAGCAGGCAATCCAGATATTTCATTTTTCAGAGCACTTGCTCTTTTGCTAAAAGTAGGCAAAGATTTTGAGGGTACTATTTTTCCTTTTTCATCATCCCTAGTGCTGTAGTCAGGTAATGAATTGTCTTCAATTGCACATATTTGGTCTGTCTGGGCCAAAGCAAAGAGAAGTTAAAGGTGTAGAATGCGGTGTCTAAACCGATTTTGAATTTTTAGGGTGATTAAAAACGCCATAAAACGAGTATTAACATTGAAAATTTTCCGCGGTAGCGATGGAAAAAAGTTTTTTTTTAATAAAATACACATTCGAGTTCTCCTCAATTCCTAAAAGGTTAAATTTAGGGGTGCTGATGTCAGTCAGTGGCCATGTGTAGTGTGTGTAGTATCCACTCGAAAAAATTAAAAAATACATTTCCACTTTGTGATACTGCATAAAGTGATCTACAAAGTCATGACATGGTGAAAGTGAAGATTAAAGTTAATGTTGCGTTAATTCACCTTGGAGACTATATAGGTGTAATATTCCAAGTAAAAATCATGATACAACTAGATATATAGTTTACAAACTCTTTCTAGTGGAAGAACTGCTTAATCACAGGAAAAAGTAATTTTCCAGTTATCCTGATTAAAAAATGCCTCGAATATTTTATTTGTATTACTGACAATGTACTTCTTTAACAAAAAAAGAAAATGGGCAGCCTCTATTATCCCTCAACATTTGTGTCAATCTAAATACTGCTAGATCAGTAACGTAATTCTTTCGGAAATATCTTCAGATGATCTTCAATAGAAATTTGTTCTATAATTAGGAGCAAGGATTCTTGAAATTATTAAATTAATTTAAAATCTGAAAAAATGAAAGATCGTTATTCCTCGATCGTACTTGTTTTTTTTAACAAGTTCAACATATTGCATCCTGGATTTTTGTTTTTGTTTTCTGTCTCCTGGAAAAGAAAGTTTCAAATTCTTATAATATATAAGTATATGTTACGTATCGTATTTTTAATGAATTTGGAAATTAAACAAAAAAATATATCAAAAAATGCATATATACTTTCCCTAGGCGACGTTTCGGAAGCTAGTCTGCCTCCTTTCAAGCCTTCTTGAAATTTTTAAGAGATTGAATTTTTTCGGTGAGTAGTGTCAAAATGTAACACTGGTATGACTAATCAGATGCCATACTACGTCGATTTTGACACAACCTACTTCAAATTGATTCTTCCCAGTCCAACTTCCCATTTCAGAAGAGGCTTTCAACATTGATTTATACTCAATGAACAAGTAGGAATATCTTCATTTCCCTTTAACAAAATGCAAGTGCACTCTTTATGACCGAGCAGATTGGAACAAAACACACATCATTATGTGGGACCAGGATTTATCTTGATGTTGCACAGGAAATCCAAAATTGTCTAAATAGCACTGTTCAATTAATGGGGGGAAATTTCGACGCTGAGATGTAAAAGTTAATTCTCCACACATATACATAACAAAAACGGTCGGGGTAATTAAAACCCTTTGGTGGCTTAATAGCATGTGTACCTAACGAAAATAAAATGTATGTTAGTTGATGCAATAGTTATACAGCCTACATGACTTTATTTGAACAAATATAAGTATATTAAGGTCAGAAATGAATATATGGCTGTCACAAAAAACTGGATGTGATTGAAAAAATTATTATATATTTATGACACCATCAAAAAACTTCACAAGGTTTATGTGACGAAAACAATGTTGACAGTGTTATCTGTTTGGTGTTCTGAGACTTATAAGTTTTGTTTGAAGTCTTTAAACAAACAGTACAACTAAGTTATTTCAGTCGTCTCATTTTTTACTGAGGCTGAATGGAAATATATAAATCATAATTGTACAAGATTTATAGTGAAATGTAGTTACCTATTACCAACATAATTCATTAGTAGAAATATATTTATGTATGTAATCTCTATCTCTCTACTTTGGGTGGTCATAGGTTCCTGCTTCGGTAAGGCGCATTCGACCAATATTTATTTAATCAAAAAGATCCCTACACTACTCAGATTGGGATGTCTTTCAGCTAAATTAGTGTTTCTGATAAGATGGTATTTTTATTCACCTCAATAATTACAGAATGTTTATGAAACAATTTCAAAAAAGTTTATGTAGGAACGGCATATACATTAAAGAACTTGAATGAACATTCAGATACACAACATACCTGTGGGTTAGATATTTTTGAAACTACAGAGTGCAGAATTTGATAAATCACATTCTGTTAATCATTCTGGAAAATATTATATTGATAAAAAACAAATATTCACAAAGAGGCATAGTCCAGTGTAACTTCACAACTTGACCATTAACAAAAATAAATTGTTGCCAGAAAAAATAACATTTGAAAAAAAGGATCTCAATTGGAATACCAATATCTAAATCACAGAAATCCAGGAGATCTGTGAGCTAAAAGTATGTTCATTTGATGTGAAAGTGTCTGAAATATTTTTTGAAACAATTTAAAAAATGGAATACTATAGGTACCTATAGAGTGTGGAAGAGTGTAAAGGTTCAATCTAAGGGTTTCTTGAAAAGGGTTGCTGTTATTTCAATGAGACACGGGGAGTGGTGCGACAGTTTAATTCCAATTTCGGGGGAGACAGAGGACCTCGATTCCTTGTATTGATTCTAAAATAATTACACAGACTTTCAATAAAATAAATAAAAGTAGTTATTAAAAACTTCACCTACGTGTTACTCCATTTACTAGTAAAAAACCATTACCCACATAAAATAACTACAGGCACGGGACTCGACGATGAAGCTTGTCCTTGAGGACCACAGTAAGGTAATTTAGAACCGAATTCAATTTACAAGCAAGCGAGAAAAGGTTCGAAAAATCCAACAAATATGGCGCATTAATAATCACTAACGTCTCTAGAGACGAAAAAGAATCTCGACAGCAGTTCATAAAAAACCTGGCCCTGAAAATACATTTTAAATGCAAAAAACCGGACGACGTGGAATATTAGTTGCCTACCCCGGGAGATATGAGCCGTGGATACCAAGTATCAAGGGCGGCAGAAAACTGTAAACAACAGGAATCGGCCGTCACTGCGGTGGGTAGGTTACAGAGAAAATTCACCAGATGGCGACACGGTAAAATCTAAAATGGAACAGATGTGTTTTGTCACAAGAGCACATTGAATCCGTTTTTTTGGCGACTCAGAATTTTAGAAAAGTCAAGTCATTGAGCTATTTTATAGATCTACAACTCAAATAATTCTGCCAAGAGCCATTTTTCCATATGATTGGTGCAAGATCCTATTATGATAAATGATAATATGCATTTATTGACAGAATATAGTACCTAGATACATTTGGGGAGAAAAAAGTGAAAATCTGTCAATAGGTTACAAGATTGGTTTGGACCATTCTTACCCTTGCACCTGGCAAAAAAAAAATCAGTGAATAAGTTCAATGCAATACTCCTTGAAACAAAATCTGTCATGAAGCATTGAAATCTTGAGTTTTTCTTTCTTCATGTGCCGTTTATTGAAATTAGTAAGCAAATATCAGTCAAAAACTGAACATTTGTACAGACACTTTGAGTACATTTTTTATGAAAGTGTTTTTATTGAGAAAAAAAAGTAATACAAATTATGAAACAACAACAAAAATTAATTGGCGATCCGGGGCGACTTGATTGATTCTAGTGGCACATGTTTTTCAGCTGCAGGAAAACCCAGAAAAACCTGCAGCACCACATCACCTGAAAATCTTGATCTGCCAATGTCCTCTCATCCATAGAATAATATGTAGGTTGTCTCCTGAGGCTTCAATAAATTCAAGATATCGCCAGAATATTTAGTGACACAACTATCGTTAAACTTAATTCAGTCTGTTTCGTTTTTGACCAATTAGTAATAATGGCCAGATTCAATGCCAGAACCATAGCGAACAATGACTGCATGAAGATTATAATAGTGGTCTGCTAGATTGAAGTGTTCATCTATTTTGAATCTTCGTAAGAGTTTGGTGCTTCCTCCAGAGGTTGAATCATGTTTGATGGGCATCAGTGTTATTATTAGATTGACTGATGCCTCAGCTATACTTGTTGTCTTATAATGGTAAGTCAGTTTGGCACATATTTGGCAATACAGTTGATGATCACCTGTTAAAAGTTCTCTCTTGAGATGATTCAACAGTAAGCTTTGCAAGGATTGATTATCAGTCTTATTGGGAAATGCCACTTGAAGTTCCAGAAAGTCACAAACGTTTTTGCCACCTCTTGTACATGTACTACAACGTAAAAAAGTGAGGATTTTTCCAACAAAAGTTCTAGAAACACAAGACAAGATGGACTCTACGGAATCATTCAATCCAGAGCGGTCAGGAGTATTGATTTTGCTATTTTCCTGCTCACGAAGAGTATTCAACAAGAATTTGGAGCAATCCTCTTGTTGTCCTAAAGAGTATGTAGTGGACTTCAAAGACTCCAGGAAATCAGTTGGTGGGAAAGATGATACATTCTTTCGAAACTGCAGCTGTATGAACAGGTCTTTGAGTTTGGTGAATAAGTAGAAAACGTTCTCGTTCATCGTTAAAAACTTGTTCTCGAAAGTCTTCGTTATGAACAACACTTGTAAACTGTCACCCCTTTTTGTCATTGGGTACATTCAGGAGGTCCCAGCGGCTAAGTTCAGCCACTCAGCATGCTGCGGCCGCTGTTGCTCAGCGGCTTCGTTTCGCCTGAATGCATAGCTCTTGACACTCTTGACAGCGACAGCCGACCAAAAGTCAAAACATAGTGTTTATGAACAAAAATATTATGAAAAATAATATAAAGATGTAATCATGCAACCAATATTAATATCAGGAAGACCAGGGGGGCTAGTTTTGAATATAAGTGAAAGTCAATTCACCTTTGAAATATTTCGATTTTCAATTGACCTCCGAAATGCTTTACCAAGTTTTCAATTGTAGTGAAATGAAATGTTCATAAATTCACTTAAATTAATTTAATTCGAATGATACACTTTGGCAACGATGGCATATCTATCAAATAAGTTCAAATGATTCACATGGAGTAAATTTTGAGGTTGGCTTTTAAGAGTTTTCTTAACAGGTAAAGTTTAGTCTTAGGCAAGCTTAGTAAATTATAAATATATCAGCATTTCGATACAATAATATTTGAAATAGTTAATAAAATTTCATTTTCCTTTGATATACACTAAGTATATGATCACCCAACTATTGTATTTTTTAGTGATGGCTGATTGTAGTAAACAAATTTTTGTCAATAAACAGCAGAAGGAAACGTTGTTTGAATTCATAGAAAATGAATCTCTTTTAAAACAACTACCAAAACTAACTAATAAAGTAAGGAAGAAAATTATTGCTGATCGATTGGGAGAGTTGGCCACCCACCTTAATAAAATCGGGGAAGTTACAGGTGGAACCCATAAGGATACAAATACTTGGAAAAATGTAATCAGGATACAACTTTTTTATAGTGTTTCGATGAGTTTCACCATACCATTAAATAAATAAAATAAAAAAATTATTTCAGACATGGCTTGATTTGAAGAGCAATATCAAAAAGTATCTGAGACGAAAAAATATGAAACCGGTACAGGAGGAGGTCTTCCATTACCAGAAACATCTGACTACAAACAAAAAATTAGAGAAATGTTAGACCACATGGAAATCGAAGGAGACTATAATTTTTCTCTCAAGTTTTATTTGAAATTTATGATGAACCCGAAGTTCAAGATGAAAATGAAGAATCTATAATAGAGACCCTCAGTAAAAAGTGCCACAAAATCCAAAAGAAACGAAACATTACAAGATTTCTCAAGAAATACAATTAAAACTAGGCTTAAAAGAGATTATTACAAAGAAAGAATTGAAATTTCAGAAGAAAATACTCTAATTAAACAAAAACTACAAGTTAAAAAAGAAGACGTTCTAGTTGAAAAAGGAATAGCAGCTGCATTAAAACTGATTGCTCCTCTAATAATCAGAAATAATTACTTTTTTGTTTTAACAGTGATTCTTATGTCTGTATTGTTTGGATGTTATGTTTAACGAGAATGTGACTTAATTTTTGTACTGTTATTAAGTTATTCAATGAGGTTAAACAAGAATGATATATGTATGTTACTTTTTTATTCACTTTTTCACCGAGTCTTTTATTATAAGCCTAAGAAAATATTGTGTTATTTATTAGTTATATATATAGTTGTTATGATTTAAAATTATTTCAAAATATTTTATATTTCATTCATTGCTACACCTTACAAAAATGTCTTTGGTAATTACAAGTAATGTAACTTACACCCAACTCAATAGATTAGAAACGAAAATATATTAAATATAGTCTAGATATATCTGACCTCATGCATAGCGGGTGTTTCATTGGTAAACAGATAATCGATCACTGTGGCTAGAGGACACCAAGATCTAAAAAACTGGTATATTTTAAAAGTATATCTGGACATATTCAATCACTCTCACGAATTGCATCAATTTTTTAACTGAAAGACTTTTAACCAACGAATTTTTTCAGACTCAAAGTTGTCTTTTATAATTTGCTACCAGTTGATTTCTCAATGATCTAAATGAAACATCCCAAAATCAACATTTATTTCTTCAGATGGTGGCAAATCACTATTGTGTTCTACACAAAAATTATGCAAGACTGCACAAGCATTTATTATTGTTGATGGTTTGTAATGGAGTGCCCTGTGTTTTAATAAACACCGAAATCGTGCCTTCAATAACCCATTACAACATTCAATGGCGCTTCTGGTATTATGCTACATTATATAGGGCTTCCGGAGAGTTGGGCATGGGATTTGAGAAATGAGCCTGCGAATATGTCCTCAATGAGTATCCTGAATCTCCTATAGTAAAAGAAAACCATAATTCTTTAAAAATTTAGGTAACTAATATCTCAACAATCAACACAAACATACATAACCCAATTTCAAAATGACATGTCAATGTCAAAATCGCGATCCGCTTTTTCGAAAGCGACAAATTTTTACGCTGAGCAAAACACTCAGCCGCTGTCGAACAGCTTTTAAGCAGCGCTGCATTCAGATAGACCGCTTACTAAGCGGACTCAGCCGCTGGGACCTCCTGAATGTACCCAATGTTTCACTTGGTGCTCGCCATTTCAATATTGGAATTGTATCTTCAGGATTCAGGAAAAGAACACCATCCGATTTCAGACGTGGATTCTTGTTGATTATCATTGTCATTAACCTGCAAAAAATATATTTTGAATTATTTAAAACTCTTGTATTGAAAGGTAAAAGGAATCAGAGAAACTCATGCTGAATATTACTTGCTATGGTGCTAATTGATTAACACAATCAACATACTTGAATTTATTTTTGGAGAATTCTTTGACACGTTCAACTGTTCAAAGTATCAAGTTTTTGACAGCGGTGCGGTATTTCTTTCTGGTGTAAATAAACAGAGAAAGCAATAACCGCTTGAGTGATTCCAAAATGAATCGAGAACGGCTTAGCCCCTTCGAATTAGACTATTTTCATTGCACGTTGCCAAAATTATTAAGATTCTAACGTCAGCCCATATATTAAATTTTGAATGCGCGCGCATCCAAATTATGATAGATTACGATTCTGATAGAATCCGTTATGATATTTTACGAATTCTATGGTGTACGATTTCTATCCTGTACGATTCTGATGGTGTCCCGTTATGATATATTACGAATATGATTTTGTCACGTTTCTATCGAATACGTTATGATAAAATACGTTATGATAATATACGTTATGACGAAGTACGTTCTGATAATGTACGTAATGATAGTATACGTTTCTATAAAATACGATTTCTATAAAGTACGATTCTGATATTATACCATTATGACGCATTACGATTTCTACCATGTAGCGTTATGATATGGTATATTATGATGCAATATATGGACCCCTAGTTTTCAGATGTAAAATGAGTGCTTCAAGTTCAAACCATTATTTTTGTGTACCTCAATGTGACTCTTGGGCAAAACGGCAAAGTAGTACTGGAATAAGTTTTCATCTTTTTCCGCGGGAAAATGAAAGAAACGTTATAGTGCAGACTAGTCTAGGATTAAGAGAGTCTATAGACAGACGGTGGGCCTGGATATATCTCCTGAAAATAGGAAAACCTGTGTCTAACTTGATGGAAGTTTGTTCTCGTCATTTTACCGAGGAAGACTATTTGCCATTCACGTAATCCATGTATTCTAGCATACTCAACCATATTCCAGGCATTATTTCTTACAAAGAAATAATCTGAAACATATATTATCAATTAAGACATTTTTCATCACTTTTGACTCGCATCAAATCCAATACGAAAAAGTAGTAGGTTATTAGCTAGTGATCCAAGAGAATGACAAATTTAGTGTTCCTGGAAATGAAAGAAAAGAATTATGATTATTGTGAATCATTCCAGCCCACAAAATAAATGTTTTTTGTAAGGTGATTAATACATACAAGATTCCTTCAAAATGAGTATTAACAAATGATGCTGTTGTACGACCTGGAGAAATCACTTCACTTGAGTCTTGAAATGAAAAATAGTGCATGAAAAAACTGAAAACTATAACAAAATGAAAATATTCAAAGATAAACCGTAAAAACCCAAAGACAACAATGATAACAATGTACTCGAGAGTGGTTCGAATTTTCGCCACTTTGGCGCTGGCATCTCATCTTGAATTGCCAATCCATAGACAAGAGTTCTATACTGATAAAGCTATCTTATCGTCGTATCCAGCATAAGGCTGGTGGCCCACACGACGGTAACGGCACGATCTGCCGCGCGCGGTAAATCGTACGCGATATCGCGTACACAACTGTTTCGTACAATTAAATGCACTGTTCGCCCACTGGTTGAAAAATGCCGCGACGATATTTAATACCGTCACGGCAAGAAGTTACCGCAAACACTTGCGATATGGCGGTCAGAAATCGCGCGAATTTGTATCGCATGACCTCTGAACGCCAATAGGATTAAATGAGTTCTAGCCCACAAGACGACATCGACGATATTTTTATTAAGTGCTGTGTTGCCTTTGTGCGTGCATGCAGTCAAATACAGGTAGAGTGTTTGCAGCAAAAATACACATATCACCGAAGAGAAAATTCACCTTCGAAATAATCGATTTAATTGATAAATAATAATAAAGGGAAATATAAACCAGAAGAACATATTATTGACTTGGCTGTAGGAAGGGCCCAAACATATTATAGACTCTTTTAATCGGTCGACTAAATAATCAAACGTGTCTGTGCTGATGCGAAAATAATTAAAGAACTTCCCACGATTTTCTCTCAGCTTTTCGAATAATGTATAAAACGCCCCATCCGCATATCTAACTCTCAAAATTGGATGGACCCAATATCGCCTTTGAATCTTGATAGCTCGATTTCTTCGGCGCCTACGTAAAACAATAGCTAACAAAATTACTTTTCTTCGATCCATCACTTCGAAGCTCACAGCAACAACTGGCTAAAATCAATTTGGCAACATGTAGTATTTAATTCAAATGAGTTTCGTACGATATACCGTGTAGTGGGCGAGAACACAGCAGATGCGGCACGATATATCGCGCGCGGCAAATCGTGCCGTTACCGTCGTGTGGGGTGTGGGCCACCAGCCTAAGGTTAAACATTTTTTTTTGACTTTGACGTTTGATTTGTCAATATTGTCTTGTCAAGTACATTTGAAGTTTGTGAAGTGTCAATAATACCAAAAAAAATAATTTTCAGTTTTTTAAAAACATTAATAAAAAGCATCGTAAAACAAGTATTGTTGAAATATTTCTTTTTCAGTTATGGTTTTCCAATTTCATCGATTATAACATGATTGCTACGAATATATCTAACTTTAGTTTTACAGGATTTTGAGAATAACTGTAAGAACAATTAAAGAATCATGCCTAAGATACCATGCAGATTGTATTGGTTTCAGATTGACGATGGATCCTGAAGCATCCAATGCAGATATCTGCAGGGTTTGCAGATCTGAGGGGGGATCTGACAGGCCACTATTTCATCCTTGCATTTGCACTGGAAGTATCAAGTGGATTCATCAAGAATGTCTAATGCAATGGATGAGATACTCCAGAAAGGAATATTGCGAACTTTGTGGTCATAAATTTTCATTTACACCAATTTACTCCCCTGACATGCCAAGAAGACTACCTCTTAAGGATTTGGCTGCTGGACTATTATCATCTGTTGCCACTGCTGTTAAATATTGGTTTCATTATACTCTGGTCGGGACAGCTTGGTTGGGAATAGTACCTTTAACAGCATGCAGAATATACAGGTAGCTTTGATCCCAACCTATTCGCATACAATATAATTAGTCATTTTTCATGAAAGTCACTTTTTTTTCAATTGGGCCACAACTTTTTCTGGTTTGAAATTCATCAAATCAATATTAGTTTGAGCCTGTTATAATCACAACGAAATTTAGTTCCTACTCATGTATTTTCATCGGTTGAACATGAATCTAAAATCACAATGTTTTTTTGAAAGTTATGAGTGTGGGGATAACATACTTTCCCTCAACCTTGATTATCAATATATTGATGGAGCTTTATGCATGTGAATGCTATATGACTTAGAACATAGAAACACCTAAATTGGAGTTGATAATAGATTTTCAAATGACAATTTGCCTTTGAAACGAGGCTATTTTTTATTATTATTACTTTGAGAAATGCTGTTGGTTAGCAAAAGCTTGGATTACTTATACTTTTGATATTTTTGAAATGAGAATGATTATAATAAAGTTTGGCCTATCGTCTAATAGAAATGAATGTGTTCACAATTATATAAAGAAACATAAGACATAAGATATGTCAGACAGCCATTCATTTTTTGTTATAAGCGAGGTTAGAAATTGGTCTCATATTTGTTATGCAGTAAATCTTTGCTAAGTTTCCTCTTAAGCTTGAGAAGGAAATATAAAAATTATGAGGTTAATGACAATGAGTATGTCAAAATAAATTTGGTTCATACAAAATATGCTGTGCCTCTATGTGATTATCAACAAAATGGCGGGAGATGAAAGTTGTGTGTCACCTTCTCCCCATGGAAATATTGATTTCATTTGTAAACACTGCCTTAAAAAAGTTGTTAACAAAGTCAAATGTAACAAATGTGCTGATATTTTCCATCCAGCATGCTTGAAACAAGCTAGTGATAAGAAATCACGATGTAAACATGAAGTTGAAAAACCCAACAATGATAATGAAATGAACATACCCAACATAGAAGAAAAACATCTATATAGTGAAGTCAACATGCTGAAACAAATAATTCAAGACAAGAATACAATAATAAGGGACAAGGAAAGTATAATCCTATTATTAACTGAAAAGGTCTTATCCCTGGAAAACATGTTAAACCAGCATGACAGCAAACAAATTCTAAATTATCATTCAGCACTAACAAAAACTAGCGAAGAATCTAAAGAAAAACAAGAAAAAACCTCCTCTGGTAAAAGTGGATATAAGTCTACAAAAGAAATATCAAACAGGAGTGATAAAAACAATAAACAATCACAAGGGACTATACAGCATGTACCTGAAATCACTACAAATAGCATAAATACCGAATTAATGCAAATACATACTAAACAAAAATGTAATTTCTACACAAAATTAGCTAACGAAAATGAAAAGGAAAATAAAGAAGAATGGAAAACTATAACCAAAAAACAAAGAAAATCAAAAATTGGTAGTGGAACCGGGGATGAGGAATTCCATGGAAGGGTAAATCCTGATAGAAAAATATGGCTGTTTGTTTCAAAAGTTCCAGAACCAGTTACAGCAGAAATCATACAAAAATATATAACAAAACAAATTCATTCTGAGAATGTACAAGTTAAAAAATTGACAACTCAAACCACTAGGAGGGACAATCAGTCATTTATGGTAGGTGTGGAACCCCAGTACAAACAAACAATATACGAAGAGACCTTCTGGCCAAGCAAAATTCGATTCGAGAGGTTCAATTTCAGACAAGGACAACGTTTTCTGGATGGTCATAAAGAAACAGGAGTTCTAGAGCAAATAAATCCTGGACAGTCACAATCTTTTTTATAAGAGAGAATGAAGAAATTCCATCTATATTACCACACTCTTCAAGAACAAATTAAGGTAAAACCATCAATAGCTGACACTGTTAAATTGTCTTACCAAAAGCTGACACCCTCCTGTAGAAATATAAATAATAAGTGTTCAGGAGAATGTTTGATATTTTTGAGACTTTGGCAACACTGGCCATCCTTTTTTTTACTACTTGTGCTTAGCGGGATTTTTTTCAGTACGTCTAGCGCAATCGAAAGTGCAATTGACCAAAAAGTGTAAAATATCACTCTTATTTTTAGTCATTCTTCCCACAATCGTTAAGGAGGTAAGTTCCGAAAAAATAATTGTCATTGCGTTTTTTTGATCCTACCAATTGAATGATTCATGCATGCATTGAAACAATTGTTTGAGTATCATTTTATGAGGATTTTTTTGAAAAAATATCTGCCAGAAAAAGGTTAGCGTGGGTGCCATCTATTGGTCCGAATTATTTCACAATGGCCATTGCCTAACATCGGATGTCATGCTTTGGGCTCACTTTTTCCTAGTGAATCGCCTGTTCATAGGGATACATTGAATGCAATTTCAAAACCATACCTAAAGGTAGCAGTTTTGGAGTTATCTGACAACTGTAACCAATAGGTGACACCCATGCCAGCTATTGGTGAAAATGGTGTCAGGCATTGGGTTTTATGAAAAAACTTAAATTTCTAGATGCCGAAACAAAAGAAAATTCTCAAATATTCTCAAGAAGATTTATTAAGTGCCATAAATGAAGTGAAGGGAGGCATGTCTGTTAAAGCTACAGCAAAAAAATTTGGGATTCCAAGAGTTACCTTAACATACAAAATCAAAGGTAAACTTCCGATGGGGAAACGAATGGGGCCTAAAGGAATCTTCAGTATTGAACAAGAAAATGTTCTGGTCGATTGGATTTTTGCCATGGCGAAAGCGGGATTTCCGGTCACAAAAAATGTTTTAATGGCAAGTGTTGGTAAACTATCGAGTGAACTCGGAATTCTCAATCCACCTGGTGATAAATGGTACAAACTTTTTAGAGCGAGACATCCCAGAATTAGTGATAGAATTTACCAAAACCTCTCACGATCGAGGGCTAATGTTACTGAGGATAATTTGAAGAAATGGTTCAAAGAAGTAGAGAGCTATTTGGCTGAGAACAATCTTCTTGAAGTCTTGAATGACCCATCAAGAGTATTTAATGCAGATGAAACTGCTTTCTACCTGAATCCGAAAGGTAGTAAAGTATTGGCAGAAAAGGGAACTAAATCTGTTTATTTGGCAGGAGCCAATGATGAAAAGGAAAATATAACGACTCTCTTAACAGCCAATGCTGCCGGTCAGTTAGCTCCAACAATGGTTGTTTTCAGATATCAGAGAATTCCCCTTTATATTACCGAGGCTGTTCCTTCAAATTGGGCAATTGGAAAATCGGAGAACGGATGGATGACACAGGAACTTTTTTATGAGTATATCGCTAATTTTTTCATACCATGGATGAAAAAAGAAAAAATTACTACTCCGGTAATATTTTTCCTTGACGGACATTCATCTCATATATCAATGCACTTATCCAAATTGTGTGTGGAGAATGAAATAGTTCTTATTGCCCTATATCCGAATGCCACACACCTTCTGCAGCCATTGGATGTAGCGGTCTTCCACAGTCTCAAAACAGAATGAAGAAAACAGATATCGCAATGGAGAATAGAAAACACTGGAAAAGAGTTGAAAAAGAAAGACTTCGCTCCGTTATTAGATATTATTTTGAAAAAAATGCAGCCATCCATTTTTTTGAATGGTTTCAAAAAATGTGGTTTATCACCATGGAACCCTGAAGCTATATCTTTGGTAGGGACAGAGCCCGCAAAAAAACAAGGTGATGAAGATTTTAATAAAACGATGGAATTCATAAACTACCTGGAAGGAGAGATTGGTCAAGAAAAGTTAGACACATTTTTGAACTCGAATGAAAATGAGATTCAAGATTTATCTATAGAAGATTTATCACTGTATAAAATCTGGAAACGAAATGAGAACGGATTGGAAGACACGAGGGTAAGTTTTTCTGTTCGAAATTTCCGTTGGAATTTTTGCTTCATTAAATTTTTTTTCGGGCTTCATCAAAAATTCCACACAAAACAAAAGAATCAAATACGAAAACGATTGAAGGAACACACCCACAGAAAGAAACAGTTACGAGAAAAGAAGAAGAAATAAGAACAGAAGGTCATTAAGAAATTGAGCTGAATGAGGAAGCCGAACAGAGTGAAGAGGCAGAGTGCTTTAGAGCACATTCAGAAGAGGTAGAGTCAAGCCAATGTTCACAATCAGTTACTTATCGAATGAAATATAGTAATGTCAATACAGATTCGGAGGAAGGAGTTTTTCAAGAGACAAATCAGGAAATGGAAGTTAACATTGAAGCAGGACGGGATAATGGGGTACAGGCCAGTGAAGTACATACACCAGAGGTATGTCGATCTTCAGGATCAATAACTCCTGAAAAGAAAGCAGACGATAAGAGAATAGAAACCCGACAAGAATGGCTTTTTCAAGAATGGGGGGAGATGGGAAATACTGAAGAAGAAAGACATGCCAGTGAAGCACGTACAGAAGAGGTGGTATGTCAATCTTCAATACCAGTTCATTCTCAGAAGGAAGATGGATCAGAGGAGGAACCGATTGTTCCATCGCCTTTCAAGCGAGCATTATTTTGGCCAGGAACCAAAATCAATAATAAAAAAGGTAAAAGAATGAGAAGAGAAAAATTGACCGCGGTTATGAGTTCTCCTGACGCTATCGAGTATTATAGGAAAAAAGAAGAAGACAAAGAGAACAAAGAAAAGGAAAAGAAGCAAAAGGCAGAAATACGGGCCAGAAAGCAAAAAGAAAAAGAAGAGAAAAAGGCTGTAACAATCCAAAGGCAGAAAGCTCTTAAAGATACGAAAAGTAATGAAAATAAAAAAAGAAAAATAGAAGAGAACGATTCCACTTCAACATCGGCTTCAGTATCATTTGATGACGATAGTGATGTATCAGATGAGTTTCCTGAAATTGATGATGTGTCACCATATGAAGAAGTCGATGGTGCAGCTTTGGTAGAAGGCGACTTCATACTCTGTGAATTCCAGGGAGGAAAACGGAATCAAACCAAATTTGTCTATCTCTGTGTAATACAGGAAAAAAGGCAAGACATAGAAGTGATGGGTTTGAAGTCGATTGATCATTCCAAAAAAGAATATGTTTTGAAAGAAAATGACATTTCAACAATAACGGAGGATCAAGTGATAGGGCGACTTCCTCAGCCCCAAATTATTTGCAGGGGTGAAAGGATCAGTTATTTATTCAAGACTGCTTTGCCAGTGAAAGAAATATGAATTGAATTATTTTAACATAGAAATAAATATTTTCAGACCACTTGTTTTCCTTTTCAATGTAGTGTCATCTATTGGTGTTAGAGGGGGTCATCCATTGGGCAATCATGTTTCCAGGGTGTCACCTATAGGGCCTAATGCCAAATTTTTTCGTGAACATAATTTCCGGAGAACCGATTCAAAAACGGCAATTTCCATATGTCAATTCGTTTGGAAAAAGTTCCAAATGTTATATGATGAATTTGTATTGAATATGTAACGTTCACGATCACAAATAATGACATACTGGCACATTTTTCAGCTAACTTGTGTCACCTATAGGGACGTTTACCTTACTTAAATTTTATGCACATTAATATACAGGGTGGTCTAGCCAAGAAAATTCCCGATTTAAATATTATATTACAGCAGAATGATGTAAGTATCCTTTGTGTTACCGAACACTGGCTTGAATCCAATAATATCAATATAACCCCAATTCCAAATTTTCAACTGCTGTCACATTTTTCTCGTACCGAAAAGAAAAATGGAGGTGTATGTTTATTTATGAAAAACAATATATTAGCGAATCTAAATGTTGAGTCCATAAATGTGAGTGAGTGGTGTATTGAAGATATACTTGAGATATGCGGTGGTAAAATAACAATAGACAATTCAAAAAATCTATATATTTTTTCTCTTTATAAACCCCCAAAGGTCAGTAACCATAAACAGTTTATTGAGCAACTGGAATTACTGATATTTAACTTTTATAAAAATAACAGTCTATTTATTATCTGTGGAGATTTCAACATAAATTTTATGGCTGAAAGTAATCAAAAAAATGATCTTATAAACGTATTAAATGAGTATAATATTAAACATTTTATAAATGTCCTGACCAGAAAAACGAAAACATCATCAACGTGTATTGACAACTTCTTCAGTAATTTTAATTTAGAGGATATTAAAATATTTGACACCTTTCTATCTGACCATACATACCAAATTGGTTCATTTAGCATTACTTTATCTGTGAGCTGTAGTGATCAGTACATCTTCACCAGAAATCTTAGTGACTCTAACATAACTACTTTCCAAAACATACTATCAAGAGAGGTATGGCCAGAGATGTATGCCTGTGACGAGTTTAATGAGAAAGTGTCGGCATTTTACGAAACATTTTTATATTATTATAACATTGTTTTTCCAAAAACAAGAAATAAACTAAGGCCTAAAAAAGTCAATATATTTCCGAGACATATCAGGGATATGCACAATATGCTATGTGAAATGAACAGACTACGTAAAGAACTAAATAATCCTTATTATACAGATCGATATAACACATTTAAAAAAGAATACCAAAAAATCACACGCAATTATTTACAGCAAAAAAATAATACACGAATAGAAAACAGCAACAACATGATGAAGGAGAGTTGGAAGATTATTAACGAAAATGAAAACAAAATGAAACCTGCGTTATCTAGTATAATAACTAAGGTCAATAATAACAAAATACCAACTGATGATAAAGTGAACTTCATAAATAAATATTTTATCGATAAAAATAATGAAAATAAAATATCTCCCGACTATTTAATGAAAATTGATACATTTTACAAAAGTTTCTTTCTTTATCCCACAACACCAACTGAAATAATTTCACTTATAAGGAAAACTACATCTAAACCTGCAGAGGGTATTGATGACATAAGCGGAAAAGTTGTGAGTGCTGTGGCTGTGTATATTGCCGAGCCCTTATCTTATTTAATCAATGAATCTTTTTCAAGAGGTCAATTTCCTAATATAAAGGAATCCAAGGGATTTCCAGTTTATAAAGGTAGGGGTTCGACAAGTGATATAGCGAACTATCGTTTGATCTGCATACCTAGCCATATCGCTAAGATATTTGAATTGGCCTATTCTGAGCGCCTTAACGGATACCTTGAACAGTTTCACTTACTACCAGACATTCAGAATGGTTTCAGAAAAAATAAATCTACTGCAAAAGCTGTAGCAAATTGTTTGTACTTTGTTTATAATTCATTAAATGAGAGACATAGAACAATAGGACTCTTTTATGATCTTACTTGTGCTTTTGACCTTGTGGATCATAAATTATTACTAATGAAAATGGACGGAATGGGAATACGAGGTGAACCATATCATTGGGCTAAATCGTATCTCTCAAACCGCTCTCAAACCATTGTTCTCGATAATAAAAGATCCGACCCAATGAAATGTTCTGTGGGAGTGCCTCAGGGTTCTGTTCTTGGTCCTTTATTTTTTATAATCTTTATAAGCGACATTGCCAAAATATGTACATCGCCCGACAGAATAATACAATATGCAGATGATACAAACTTTATAATATCTCATAATCAATTCAACCAACTGATTGACAACTGCAATAAAGCATCACAAGAATTCAATGACTATTCTCAAAAAAATGGACTTGTATTAAATCCATCAAAAACTAGTTACATGCAGTTTTTGCCAAAAAACATGACTCTAACCGATGATGCTCAATTATGTATCAATAACACTTACATACAAAGCACTGACAAAATTAAATTTTTAGGATTAATTTTAGATCCAAAACTCACTTGGGAATTCCACATAAACAAAGTTTGTACAAAATTAAGTTCTCTCTGTTATCTAATCCGTAGTATGAGAGACACAGTGTCATTTTCAGTACTTAAGCTCCTATACTACGGGTTGGTGCAATCAACCCTTCAATACTGTTTGATTTTCTGGGGGTCATCAGCACATATTAACAAAGCTTTTATAGTCCAAAAAAAAATACTCCGTACAATGTTTAATGCACCACTAACCACATCTTGCAGGCCACTATTCAAAAAAGCCAACATTTTTACCTTACCAAGTCTGTATATTTCCCAGCTCATATTGTATATCAAAGAAAATGAACAAACTTTTCCTAAGAATGTCAACATACATTCATACAACACACGAAGTAAACTAGATATACATCATCCATTTTCACGTCTGGAAATTGCTCAACATTCACCTGAATATATAGGTGTAAAATGTTTTAATAAGTTTGGTAGCATATTGGATACAGACATACATTTACAGCTGAAAAACAATAGTTTTAAGCAGAAATTAAATATGTTCTTATCTCATCATGCCTTTTATAGCATCGATGACTTTTTAAATTTTTGACTGAAATTTTATTATATAGTGTAAGTCCTATTTTATCCCTTTGCTTTTGACTAGTCTGATGAATTTGTGTGATGTGATGGTTTTTTGTTACATTATGTAAATTTCACGATGAATAAATTCTATTCTATTCTATATATATTTCCACTAGACATCTCCATCAATTTTTTTCGAAGACAGGGACGCGGTAAAAGATGACCTCTTTCGAAATTGAAAAATCGAAATTTTGGAATAGCAGTCTGATTGTATTGTATGTTAGGAGAAGTCAAATGGTATTATCTTTCTGTTCAACAAGTAAAATCAAGTTGACAAATCGGGTGGTCAATACTCCCTAATCTCATAGTTTCCATCCATGGTCTCGAGTTCAGGTATATTCTGAAGAGCCTGTTCCTCACTTTATATTGTTCCAAACAGGTCCCGTGTAGCATTTCATATGGTTCGATTCCATTTTCCAGTGGTTACTCATTGAGTCATTCACTATCCTATTTCACAAGAGTTCTTCTTGTGGATGAATGTTTTATAACGGGCGGCTAAGGATACCAAACACTTTCGGAATGCAATCAAGGTATGGCTCTCTCCTTCTTTGATTGCATGAGCTTTGACTGGCGATATGCATTCTTTATTGAGTTCAACAGCTAAGAAGATGACTCAAGGAGAGATTGCATCAGTTTACTCATCAACAGTCATATGCTTAGAAGAAAGTTGCCTTTCTTTTTCCATATCTCGTTACAGCGTGAAAAGCATGGAGTGCGCCAGTATTCAGCTATAGGCTTATAAAAAAAGGGTGTGAAGACAAACTTTTTTTCTCAGAATAGAATTCAGCATATGGAACTATTTTTCAGTATCAGTCTTCAAATATGGCAACAGTATTCCAGGACAGCTCATACTGTGCTTTGAACAAGAAATGGCATGAGACGGCAATACAAAGAATCAGCTCATATAGTAGACAAAATATACAAGAAGTGAAAGAAATGGGGTATTCAAGTGTATTCACTCGATATCTGAATTTTTCAAAAAATGTGTAATATGTAAAGAGACACAATTAATAAAATATAAAACTATGATATTCTTCCTCAATTTTAAGTTTTGCTGAATGAGACAAATGAAAATTCTGTAAATGAAACAAAATTGTACAGTGAGAATAATTCTGAATTGTGATAGATAAGGCTGTCCTTATCTATCACAAACTGTTTTCAATAGCAAATAAAATAAGATAGGAACAATAAAAAAGGAACAAAATGATGCAAAAAAAGAAAATTAGGCATAGTATACATCTTTATGAAAGAGGTCATATTAGAAGTGATATAAAAAAAAAGAATAACAACAAAAAATGGCATCTTTCACTATTTTATTTTGTATTAACTTATTTTCTTTGGAAACTTAAAATGCTATGACCGAAATATTTTCTGTTCTCAATATGTTTAGCCTAAAAATATCGTTAATTAAAATAATGAAATCAAAATATCAAAAACTCAACAATTTGAGGTTGGCCATAGTCAAAACGAAAAGGTAACATTCACAGAACTTGCACAAAACACAAAAGTCATAAAAAAAGCTGAGACTTGATTGGTTCATACTCATTTCATATTTTAATCTAGTCATTTGTATAAACACATGTTTTTTACCCATATTCTCAATTTTTATCATTTGCTGTTTAAACTCTCCCATAGTCCCATTTAACTAATACTAAAAAAAAACACATCCTTGAAATGTTGAGCTATATTTTAATGACAAATGTTACGTCACAATTTTGCCTCATATATCATTAGGAAGATCCCTAAAAATAACCCAAACCAAAATGTCGACGTTACCTTTCTTTGGTAGGAAAACCTGCATATTCTTGAAACGAAGGGAAATGTCAAAAATCTCTCGGAGTAGCAAGAAAAAACTGAGGAGTACATTTTCAACGCTTGGATGAGACGATTCCACTTACCCCCTGCACATTTTTCAAAATATAATATACCAAGTATATTATGTTGTTTGAAATGGTTACTCCCATGTTCCTGAATATATTAATCGTGGAAAAATTTATGTTTTATAAATGAATGAGAAATTCAATCTGGTACAACTAAGTAAGTTATGTCTGTTAGGTGGTTATGCCCTAATTCAATTTGTGCTTACATTTAGTCTTCTCTAATTGTTTTTCGAACTTCCATAAACCAGGAAAAGCAGGTAGCTTCTCTATTGGGTACGAACAGAACATCCGCCATATTAGAGCCGCCATTTTGAGTTTTTAAATTTTGACGAAATAATCATAAATTCCAACACAGAAAACTTCCCGATACCAATTTTGAATCGAATCGGATGTAATTAAAAAACTTGTCCGCCATATTTGAGCCGCCATTTTTTTTTCTCATAAAAGATTCATAATGCATTGTCACCGGAATTAAGAACACGTGCCAAATTTCAATACTGAAAACAAAATTCTAATAATTCTAATAATATAAGCTTGAAACTTCAATACGAGTTCATTGCAGAAATATTCCCGCTAATGTGTTGCGATCTACATAAAACAAATCTTATCTGATGGTATGTCATAATGACAACGTTATGTCACTCAATTTTGATGACATAAGGAAGCTCATTATGGGACTAAGTACCATAATGAATTCATTATGGGACTAAGTACCATAATGGATTCATTATGGTACTAAGTACCATAATGAAATTCTATAAGGTAAACAGTATTTCATAAATAATATCACACTACTAACAACGAACTGAGATGCATTGTTATTTTACAAATATTTTGAAACTTGAAGAAATGGGGACAAAAAAAATTGAATCATTGTGTACCACAACTTTCATTTTGCATTCACACCGTCAAATATTTTATTTCTCTAGCTTCTCAGCAAATAGCTGTTTCTCTACTGTGCCCAAGAAATCTCTGATACCATTATTCTGGAAATGGAAACATTCATTCCAAGTAGTACAAAGAGGCCACAGTCTGAGAAACCATGGTTCAATAAAAGCCACACATCCAAAAAAGCGGCATTCAATCGCTGGCGCCGAGACCCCAGTTTGGAGACGAGATCTGCGTATGTTAACGCAAAAAATAGGTGTAGTGCAACAATTGAAGGTGCTAAAGAAGCACATAATCAGAAAATTCGTTCAAAACTTGTTGAGTGTCCAAACGGTTCTCGTTCGTTTTGGTCATTTGCTAAAGCTGTCGCCAAAAATTTCACTTTTAATTCATTTCCCCCTCTAAACAAAGAAGATGAAACACAAGCCACCACTGCCCAACAAAAAACAAATATACTTGCAAATATGTTTGCTGGAAATTCTACTCCGGACTCATCGGGAAAAGATCCCTCGAATATCACGCCTGTCGACAGTCATATGCCTGAGATAATTTTTCACCAACAAAATATTAGAAATATTTTAATGAGCCTGAAGACGAATAAGGCTGGCGGATCTGATGGAATCCCAGCAATTGTTCTGAAAGTATGTGCCCCCGAATTGACACCAGTACTTTGCGAATTATTCAACCTTTCATATAACCTGGAGATTTTACCTAAGTTCTGGAGGACAGCAAGAGTTCAGCCAGTTCCTAAAAAAAGGAAGAAAACTTTACCTTGTAATTATACACAAATTGCATTGCTTTCTATCATTTCCAAAGTCATGGAAAAAGCAATCAATAGGAAGCTCATCAAATATCTAGAATCAGGAATAATTAATGATCGACAATACGGATTTCGCCATCAAAGATCTTGACTCATTGGCTTGTTTCTCATATTTGGCAACATTCAATCGAGAAATTCGGAGAAACGTTAGCTGTTGCACTCGATATTTCAAAAGCGTTTGATCGAGTTTGGCATCGGGGTCTCCTTTCTAAACTGCCGTCTTATGGTTTGCCTCCTTAGTTGTGTGCTTTTTGAAGAGTTTTTGTCTGATAGGTCTCTGTATGTGATTGTTGATGGAGTATCATCTGATATTCTCCTAATAAATGCAGGTGTTCCACAAGGTTCAGTTCTGGTGCCCACTTTGTTTCTGCTTCATATCAATGATTTGCTCGAGAAAGCATCTTGTTCAATACATAGTTTTGCGAACGATAGTACTCTTCATACCAGTTTCTTTTCCAGAGTCCCCATACCAGCTCGAGAAACAAAAATTCAAAGAAACATTCACGTCAATAAAATTAACGAGGACTTGGTAAAAATAATAGAATGGGGTAACATGAACTTTGTGGAATTTAATGGTAATAAAACCCAGGCATGTCTCTTCTCAAGAAAAGCCGATCTATCATCATCTAATATTCAGATGTCAGGAGTAACTATTCCTACAAAATCAAGTATCTCGATGCTAGGAATTACGATCAGTGATAATCTCTCATGGGAAAACCATATGAGATCGATGGCTAAAGGTGCTTCCCAGAAACTTGGATTTCTATTTCGTGCGAAGAAATATTTCAATTCTCGTCAGCTTCTTATGATCTACAAGGCTCAGATACGACCTGTCATGGAATACTGTTCTCATGTGTGGAGTTCGGCACCAAAACATTCATTGAGGCTTATCGATTCTCTTCAGAGAAAGGCAATTCGTCTTGTTGGTGATTCTTCGCTCACAGTCTCGCTCACTTCATTGGAACATCGTAGAAGGGTCGGAGACTTGTCTCTCTTCCATAGATACTTTCACGGTCGATGCTCTTCCGAATTGTTATCAATTGGCAATATCTACACGGATGACTCGACGAGTACAGAATTCCCATCCCTTTGTTGTGAATTTGGAAACCTGTCGAACCTCTCTTGCTCAGGAATCTTTTTTCAATAGAACAGCTGAGCTTTGGATTTCCTTGCCAAAAGAGGTTTTTCCTGAGGCTTACAAACTTCAGAAATTTAAAGTGAATGTTAATTCGTATCTCCTGTCCCTTGATTCACGCAGCGTTTTCTGAACATTTCAGGGCTTCCCTTTCGTGTGAATCTGCATATAAAAAAGACATTCCGTGATTTTTCAAAAATGATTCGAACAATGACATTATTATTTCTATTTAGTAACCGATTCATAAGCAATAAGGAATACTTCATCTAGCTGATTCGTCAAATTAAATTTATTCGGCTTTACTTTGAAACAAAAAACATAATTCTCGATATCAATAAACTTGTTTACATCACTCTTTGAACATACTACAATCATTCGATTGACTAACCGAATGCAAAAGAATATCTCGTCATTTATTTGAACCTCATTCTCATTTCACCGATTCCAATCTTGAACTGAAAACTTCTTGAAATGTTTTTGCAACTTTATTGAAATGCCCCTACACATATTTTTTCATAAAAGTAAGGCTCAAACAGTAGAACATTCCAATCATATTCAGATTTCACACAAGCTCATTCATAACGCCATTTACGCCAAGTAAAACCATTCAGGACTTGAAATGATCACCCTGTGTGGGTGTGGCGACCGAGGTAGTCGCCTTGGGTGCCGCGATCCAGGGGGTGCCACCGGGGTAAAAAAAAATTCATGCGAGTGTTATCTTTCATTTATAATGGCTTCCGTTTTTTTCCAGTCTGGAACACTGCGGGTTCTTAGGTGGTGGATATTGGATTGGCTCTAAGGCTGGATTCAGACAGATCCGAAATCCAATCGTACGACGATCCGATAGCTTTCTGATTGGTCTAAATTTGAATTAGGCTAAGAGCTATCATTGTTTATAGATATATAGTTAGTCAACCATATGGAGATATCATTTGAAGGGATGGATACTACGGGTAGATGGCGCACTAGTGATTTCGTTTCCAAGTCATGTCTTTTCTTTCATTTTCCTTACAGATGTCGTAGCCCGGATCACATATTTTCTTGAGTACTTATTGCCGAAAGATGACAATCAATTCAGAAACAGAAGAAGATCATTTATGTTTTGAGTATTATTTTAATTCTAAACTTTAATTTCCTTTATAAACTTATATCGTCGACTATATTTTGAAGCTGCATTATCTTACTTCCAACATTTCAGTCAAAATGACAGACAGAACTCTGCACCTATTTTTCCTTTCAGAGTAGGAAACTTTGTTGTGCATTGTCAAGTAAACAGAAGTATCTACATTATACTGTAGATGGCGTAACAAAAACGCTTCAAATCCTTTTTACACAGAGGTTGATTAACTATATCTCTATAAACAATGGTATTATCCCCCCGAACCAAAACTGGAACGGACAAAAATACGGGTTTTTCTCTCTCGAGGGAGGGGGCGAAGATTTAAGCCTTGCCATGGGCTTACGAAAAGTTGAATTTTTCAGCAATCAAGGACCAAATGATTTAATGATATGGTCTCTAGGTCGGGAAGGAAGAAAGAATTTGGCCCTTCCTTGGGGTAACAGTTCAGATACTCTTTGTGACCAGGATGAAATCAGTTGGTGACAACACAAATACAAACTTTAATGAATTCCACATTCACTCAAAAACAACAATCATTCTTTGAAACCTATACTTAAAAAATAATCACTCCACAATACTAAATTTATATGCCCGAGGGCAGAATGGCTTAACTGACTACATTCGAAACACTAATTTCGAAAAGACAGTGTTCTATTCTGACCAAATCTTGAAAGTCTTATTTGCTAATCCCTCGAATCAAAGCCACGACATTTCTTATGTAACACATTTGGATTGCTGGATGTGATGTTTTCCCAAACAGTTAGACGTGCCCAACCCAAGACAATGTTTATAATTATTTAGATCAGTGTTGCGGCCTAATGAGGTTTTTCATTAAGGCCTTTTATATGATCTGAAATTAATGCTCCAATTGTGATTTATATTCTATTTAGATATAGTTTCTTTGTCTTTCTGAAAGTAGCTTATATTTTTATTCCAGGGCATTATTTGCAGGCGGTGTAGATGCCATTTTAACATTACCTTTCGAAATGATGTCTTCAGAAAACTTGTTATCTGACATACTACAAGGCTGTTTTGTGGTCACTTGTACTCTTTTTGCATTTGCCGGTCTTGTATGGCTTCGAGAACAAATTCTGCACGGTGGTGGTCCTGATTGGTTACAGAGGGAGAATGTACAAGGCGAAGAAGCTCCAAGAATTCTGGACAATATTCCGGAAGAAGCTAGGGAGGAAGTTGATGAAAATGTGCCAGCACCAGAAGGAGGTAAGACTTTTCAGGAGATATTCCGAAAAATATTCTTCTCTTGACAATACACAAAGTCATATACTCACTGACACAATACATAATATACTATGATATACTAGACTGGAATGGGAAAAACTACTCTGGAGGAATTTCATTGTTATCTGTTAATACTCTAAAGCAGATCTGTTTTCCTAGATACAATTGTACAGTGTTCAACACAGTTATCCTAAGAAGTCCTCACCTACGATACAACTGTATGCTTCCTCGCCCCCGAAAAATAATTTCACATATTTCTCATTTCATATGAAAATTCCACAATATTATTCAGAATGATGTCAAATTCTATGTAGGACTTTATAGAGAGGTAGTAGTAGACCAAGAGCCCGTGTCACTATTTTTGGTAGTGATAAGTTTACGCCCATCGACCACTGAAACTTGTATTATCGATGACGACGATGCTACAG